>OOFC01018755.1:0-16831 GCA_900323345.1 Pseudochromis fuscus
GTGTAAGAGAGGACAAGTGTAGCTACACACGGGTGGGTTCATTTTGCCTGTAGGTTGAAAATTGTGTGATTTATCACAGGTTAAAGTCAAAAGTTTGAGGCTGAATTTTCAGCCCTCCCACTCTAACGTGTGATGTCACCACTGTAGAACACGCAATACACACCCATTGTAAAGTCAGAAAAGAGCTGAAAAAAGCACAAATTTATAAGTAGTAAAACTCAAAAAGTATAAAAGATATCCAAAATCTGAGTACAATGGTATTAGTTCAAAGTCTTGTGACCTTTTTAAAAGCTGAATGGTGTCTGTAGCTGAAAGCATGTGGAAGTAGTTAAGGCTGAAAGGAAGGGCAATTTGAAGATTCTCTCCATTCACTTCCATTGTAAAAACTAGTTGAAAATGGTTGAATAGTTGAAAAAGTAAAAGTAGTAGAAAAAAACTTGAATACGAGTTGAAATGTCCTCAAAGAGCTGAACATTTTGATACTTGAATGGTTTCTGTAGCTCTAAGTATGTGGAAGTAGTTAGAGTCCAAAAAACGTACGGAAGAACTCAGAAGAAGTTTAATAATAAAGATTTGGATCTCAATAGTGTGAATGCTACATTTCCTGTGCTCTGCTGGATTCTAGATGATACATTGTATATAAAAGATGACCACAGTTGCCACAGTGTCACTCATTGGTTTTGGAGTTTACCATTTGGCCATTACCATCTTGGTGTCTTTTGGAGACAGAAGTGATACTTTACAAGAGGGTGAAGCTGTGGGAAAAGGGAGGGGGCGGGTCTAATGGAGCATCCAAGACAATCTATGAGAGCAGTTCTGTCAATCAAACCAACCACTCCTCTGAATATACCTCTCTTTGAGGCCTATTACCTAGATAATTATGAAATTATTTTCAGATTCACCACCAGGATGCTGATTTGAAAAAAGTGACTGTAGCTAATGATATCAGAATATCTTCAAAATGTATCAACTTAGTTTTTACACACTTTACACTTTTTTAATCCAGCATCTATCATCCCAGTGTTGCAGCTGTGTGAATGGTGACCACTTCAGCCCAGACTGCTATCTTCTGGCAAGATAGGCAGCCATGAAATTCATTCCTGCTCCCCAGAGGATGAAGCTTCCTGATTTCCCCTAGGTTAGCATTTGTAGTTTTGAGTGAAATGCTCTGGAAACATGGGATGGATCACACTGAAATTATCTACTTATATACCTACAGATTGCTAAACATTACAGTAAGCTTATACTTAAATAAGCCATCATTGCCAGCCAAAATTAACTTCATTAGTAGCAAAGGAAGGAAAGATGTTTCAAGATACTTGGTGTTCTTGCCAAACAGTACATTGCTATTCTTGCCACCGCTGCGCCCGTAGAGAGTGGTTTACACTGCGGGGTAAGTGGTTAACAGACGGCTGGTGTCCTGGCCAAGGATGTGCTCGTTTCTTTGACAAGAAATAGACTCCAACATTGCAAGTAGAGGCTTTTCTAAAATCTATATTATTATTTTCATTTAAAAATACATGTACTATGTATGGACAGTCAGTGAATCATGGTAGTTATTTATGAAAGACGTGTTTAACTATTACTGTTGTTCTTGCAGTGTTGGTCTGTTTTATGTTGAGGATCTATTCCTTATTTATCTGAATCTTATGCATCAGTGGGCACATGAATATAGCCATCTTACTCTGGGAGAGACACGACTCCACTTGTTAGTCACAACAAGTCATTGCAGTGAGAGATTCCTACAGGAGGCTGAAACAGCAGAATACAACATTCAGTATCAATAACAGCCAAATTCAGTGGTTTGATATTACGCTGACAACTGCTCTCCCACTATACACACATTGTTTCCCTTGCCTAATTGAATTTGTGTTTATCTTGGCACTTAACCCATTTTAAGATGAATATGGTATGCATCATTCATACTGAAGCAGAATGTTTAATACTGCACAGCAAGTACATTCCCACTGATGTTGTGCTGGTTGCCCCCATGAAACATAATTAGTGTCACAGGAAGTGCAATTCATCTCTTCCTTTGTCCAAATCAAATTTAGAGATTATAATCATTTATGCTCCCTTATTGGCAGATAAATGTCTCTCCTCAGGGTCCAGCTGGTCTTGAGGTGGCTGCCATTGTTTTTTTTTTTTAATTCTCAGATCACACAGTCCACCAGCAGGCAAAGGCCTTTTACTCATTTTTTGTCGACCTTCATCATCTTGGTCACATTAAATTATTATCTCTCTGATGATTAATTAGCACAATAATGAAATGGTTTGCGTTGTCTTATTACTGAATAAGAAACACCTGCATGCTGTGCTAAAAGGCAGTGATCCTGGCAATAAAAATGTTGTAGTCCTGGCTAGCAATAGCTTTGCTCAATGTGTATGTCTAAGTGTCTTCTACATGTCAACAGTAGGGTGACCACCTGCTGATAAGCCCAATGGAGGACAAGGGGTATGATTCTGAGGGACAATGTGGGACACCGCTCAGTGTGGCAGCGCCCCCACCTGGTGGGCAGACTCACTCACTGATACCGGTTTACCGATTTCTAGAAGATACCACTTTACATGGTATATTAATGTTAATTGATGTTGCCCTGTTCCCCTAACATATGTAATTGGTATGTATGTATGCTCATGAATAGGCCACCCTTGTTAATGAGCCCTTAGCTTTCAATGTGTTTATTTTTTTCTAAATAAAAGATATTCATAATTTTTTAAACATTTCAAGATGAACTTCCACTTCACCCTTTAAACACCTGAGCCACCAAATTTCCAATGATTTTTGATTCAAATTTAACATGCCAATCTGACATTCATGTGCAATTGCAGTATTTTTGTTCACTAAAACTCTAAAATCAATTTCCATTTTTGTGTTTTTCGGCTACTCTTGCTTCATCGTCACTGTTATTACACTCTTACAGCATGTAGTATATAGTAAATCGGCTACTCAGCCGGCTGAGAGGCGCTCATGAAATTACCGTAATGACACCATATTCACTGTAAAGTGCAACATCTCAGCTCTCAGAAACCATCGGAATTCTTCTGATCGCACAAACGGTGACGTAATTACAGTAATCCAAAGACGCATGTGCAGACGTAGCACCAGCACTGCGGTTGGAGGTAAAGGTTTAAGATTTACTTTTTATTTGCTTTGCAGGGGCTGAACACAGCAGGAACAGTAACAAGTCTCTACTCATGATGTTATGCAAAGGTCCTCTCGGTATCACCCTCAACACTTTTCACCGATATTCAGGTTCCCAATCCTTTCTGTACATTTTCTCTTTTTGATCGATGCTGGCGCCTCACTCTGTTTCTCAGCAGCAGTCTCCGTTATTCAGTGACGGTTCATAGTAAGTGTGCGTCTACCTCCTTGTCCCAGTGCGTGTCTGTGTATCTTTCACATGGTGCAGGTGTCATGACAACAACAAAAAGTTGACAATAACTAACCTCGGGTCCCCAGTCTCTCGCGCCCAAGGCGGAGATGACAACAGCTGTTCAACTGAAGGGTGAGTGTGGCGAGTGCGGCGAGCAAGCTGAACAGTCAGGTAATGTTAGGTTTTTAACATTGGCTGCCTGGGGCTTGGGGGGACAGGGCGGACGAGCTTTTTTGAGACCAAGCATTGATTATGCGGGACACGGTCTCAATTTGCGGGACGCGTGAAATGGGCTTCAAACGCTTTACGTGCACGCACTATGCTGGACGAGTGGTCACCGTAGTCAACAACTGTCACCAACAAAACACTCAAGCTGACTGATCTGTTACTGTGGCCTCCAAATCGGATCTTCTGTGACCCCTGAGTAGACCGACTGAATTCACTAAGCCTGAATTCACACCAAATGCAAAGTGAAGCTTTTTCCTAAATGACTAAAAGCCCATCTGAGATTGATTCCTGTATACTGGCTCGGTGAATCTCGCTTTTTCTTAGCTTCCAAAAAATATATATATATAACATTTTTGGTGTCTTCACCCTGATGTCTGTACTGAAACTCTGAGCTAGCTTGATCTGATCTGTAGTTAGTGGTCTGTCACCAGATTAAGCATGTCACACTGCTGGGAGATAGAGAGGCACCAATCTCTATATTACAGGTCAGTTTATCATGAAAATTATTTGAAGACGGTATTTTTTTAGGTGTAATTTTCACATAATTTTGCTTTAACAAAACACAGTAACAATAGTAAAAGACTGAGTTTGTTTGATGTTTGGTTATGTTTTGGTTTCTCAGGTGGGATTCCTCTAAAAGAGCCTCAACGGGAGAATCAAACCTAATAATACTCATTGATAACTAATAAAACTAAATATACTGGTGTCTGAAACAATGTGCAAGACATTTATGTGTTTTTGACATGTTAGGAAACATTCCTTCATTTCTTTTGCTCAAATAACATTTGCTCAAAATAACATTTCACTAAAAGTCTCCCGCAGGTTTTGCCATTTAACTCTGCTGACTGACCCAGCATGTTTTGATCTTTAGTTAAAGAAAGAATCATTGTTTCTGGTGTGAACTTGAACTGCTGGTGCTGAAGACCAGTCAATAAAACTACTCAGTTTTGACATTTTCTGTACAAAGCTCTTCAGTATCACCACCACTGAGTCGGCGCTATCAGAAAGTGCATCTATCGACATTTGAGGAATGTCAATGCAGGAATCGGCATGCAGGAACAAGGACTTAGCCAGGTTTATTATTAGTTTTTATCTTAACCTTCTACCTGTTCCTGTCTGAGAGCCTGTTATTTCCCAAAGAGCAGGCTGATCTGGGTCCACGTCCAGGTATGGGAGGTCACAAACACCCACACAGAATCCTGAGAGTGATGGAGCGTCAGTACATGGTCAACATCCATGACAAATCTCCTGTCAGACCGGCTCTCATTCCACCTGCTAAACACAGAGGAAAGCGTTATCTCGGAGGCAAGACTCCAGCATTTTAAGACACAAACAGCTCTCAGAGGATCCAAAACCTGAGATAGTAAGGAAGGCAAAAAGACAATTTTCTTTTGTACTTTATGGACAGTTTTCTTTCTATTCCACTGTTTAAGGAACAGGTGTCTTTGTATTTGTCTTGATACTTTTTTTGGTGGGGGAAAAATGTTATTACTGACCAGTGAGCATAACAAACCCATCTGAGAGCTTATGTAACAAATGCGAGTGATGAGTAAAACCTCTGGATCAAATGCAACCTGTGCAGTTGGTGATAGTACGAATGGTAGGAGATGGAAACTGTGAAGCAGCAACACCATCTGGATATGCTTCTGTTTGTACTGTATATTACTTATGATATACCTTCTAGGGATTCTGCTTCAAACAAAACAACTGACATGTAATCCCTTTAGTCATTTAATAATATTATGTCTTAGACAATCCACACAATGAGTGAATGTTTTGTACTTGGTGAGTTTTATTGTCATTTTAGAAACACTGTAACTCTTCCTTCTCTGGTAGTTTCGTTTGGCCCTTCAGCTTCTTCCTGTTACTGAGTTTGAAAAGTAATTACACGTTAATTGCACAGCTTTCAATTCAACACTGAAGAAGCGTCTCAGAGGAGAATCCCATTTACGGAGAGAGGCGGTTTCAGTCGTGCTAAATCATCTAGATCACTTCCAAATTAGCATCCTAAAATGTGGCAACTTGAAAGACAACACAGTTAACAGACAAAAAGGCACCAGAGATAACTTCACATTTTCCTCATTTTTCTTTGTTCTCTGTGCTTTTGCCACAAAGTTTGGTTCATTTATAGTCATTTTAACCCCCAACTATGTGACTGTATTCTGGTGGCAACGTGGCAAAGGTGAATACAGTGTGACAGTGTCCTTGGTTTTGATCCAGCCTGCAGCTTTTGTCACCTGTCACTTTCTCCTCTCTGCTCTGGATGAAAAAAGCAAGAACTCAAAACACAGACAGCGACCTCAGTGTCAAAGAGATGTGACTGAGAAATAAAGAAACAAAAGTAAGTTAGTCATAATCCTGTTTACCTCATCAGCTACACCTTGGGTGTATGTTAGTAATACTTTTAAGCCCCAACTCAATTCTGCACTAATCAGTAGTGGGAATCCTTCAAAATGACATTTAATGATTCAGCACAACACATCACAGTTAGCAATCTCTTCAGACAACACTTATATTGGAACACACACAGAGCAGCCAACCCCATATTTGTTGAGTTCTTCAACAGTACTGATAAAAACAACAACAACCATAAAACACTTCAAAAGACACAGAGGTTAGTTCTTACAGGATGGTGTCGTGTAGCCTTTACATTCCTGCTTTAATAACTGCTCTGATTTCTTTTGACAAGTCAAGGTGGATAAAATGCAGCAGATTATATTGCAGTTACATAGTACTCTTCCTGCACTGTACTATTGTATTATTACTTGACAAATGCAACAAGTGTGCTACATTTCCTGCTCTGTGATGTGAACATGTGGCACCATTAAAGCTCAACCGAAACCTCTGACCCAGGACCGAGGTAAAGCTGAAGCTGACCTGTGAAGAAGATCTCAATCAAAAAAAGTGAGTTTACTTTCCAGACCTTCGAGGTAGACAGTCTGCATCTGAAGAGCAATCCTTGTGATATGGTATACAATAAGACCTCTACTTAGCAGGAAAAAAAACAAAAAGAAAAACCTCAAAACAAGAGCAAAACCACATTATAGAAATACTATGTACAAGTAAAATACACAAGTATCAGAATCAAACTCAGAACCAGATATATGCATGTAAACCAATAAAGTGACTTTAGTTTGAACAGTATTTGTAGTAACCTGCTGTGCTCAGAATCTGTCCTTCTACAGGAACTGGTCTGGCAATGAAAAGCTTAACAGGAAATCACACAGCTTTCCATCAGATTATATATTTAAAAAAAACTAAGGAGCCTTATGTGTCAATATAAACGTGAGAAAAGGGATGGCCACTTTCCCTTGGTGTACTGATACAGACAGATCTTCATCTTTAATATCTGAAGTGAAGAGAAGCAGAAGCAGGAGATTGCCTGCTCTGTCAATTGAATCGTCAGCTCTTGTTAAGACTCGTCCTCCAAATAGCAACTAGACACCTGATGATGAGAAACTCAGGAAGTGTACAGAGTTACTTCCAGACAGTCTGGATTTCAGTCAAACACGGGTCCATGCTGCGACAACCGTGTTAAAGTCATTGGGTGAGATAAATGGCCTCCTCCAGAGACAGACTGCTAACTGTTAAATTTAGAACACATCACCACCCATTCACCGCCTCCCTGTAGCGCAGCCAAAAAGGATGCTGTAATGTGTGATCTCCTTCACTCTCCAGGAGTCACAGGAACAATTATCCTCTGTGGGCTGTACGAACCTTTACAAGAACTGTTTGCATTCATACCTGTTCCTGTACTTTGACCACAGGACCCAAGCTGCAGTTTTAGTTTCTGCTGAGCTCCTTGCTCCCAAAAAATCCAGATGTTGGCCTTGGCCTGTGTGTGGTGATTATTGCAACTGCAGAGGAACCTGTTCTTGTACAACGCCATTTTGTGTGAAACTGGTGCTATGGTTAGCAGGATTGCATCACACACAGGACTTTTATGCCTGTAGCAATTCAATAGACAGAAACCCCTAATTCTTTGCAGGCCTTTTATTGTGAAGTATTTCCAGGGACAGCATATGTTTAATTTTCACCCCTGTATTTTCCCAAGCCAGTTTTTGTTGTCTGGTTTTTATGGGTTAACATCATAGACTGTATATAGAAATGAACCAAGTGTGTATGAATGAAGTGTGATGTCACCCATTGGTTTGTGGACTCCAAGAGATCGACATTTGAATGTTGCCATTTTGGTTGTTTGGAGCCAGAAATGACCATATTTGGATATGACGGGAGGAGTGAGGAGGCGGGTCTGACCCTTGAATCCGAGATCACTGCCCAGTGTGTGTGAGACTGGACTTCAACGCTGCTCTCATTGGAGACCAGGCTTGTCAATCCACCCAATATTCTTCTTTTTGAAGCCCAATTACTTAATTATGTTTTGGGTTTTTTTGGTTTTTTCATATCACTGATAAGAAGAATTAACTCTAACTAATGACATCATAATGACTTGTAAAAAAATATATATATATTGACAGAGTATTTCAGGATTGAAAATCCAGCTGTATTGCCCTTTTTTAGACTAATTTTTTAGCCCCACTTGCATTTCTATATACAGTCTATGGGTCATATAAAGAACAGCCATTATTAGAGACCAGCTTTTATCTGATGAAAGGCTAAAAACACTCTGCAGGTCAGAGCAACTTTTGAGATAATGCCCATCTTTCCACTCTCCAATCAATATCACAGTCAGACAGCAGTTTGTTGGCACATTAACCACAAAATTGACCTCTTAAACAAAGCTGCTCAAGTGCCTCCTATTTCTTCACAAGAGGCAGAAATCAAAACATAAAAAATAACAACTTGTAGTTCTTGTTTGGGTCCTGGCTTTAATTCTGTGGGACTGTCTGTTTGAAGCAGCCTACAAGCTAACCTCCTCCAAGTACCAGTTCACTTATTCGAAAACCTTCCCAAATGAAACCTCAACAATTTCCCTGCTCCATTCTTTCAACCTCCCTTCTGTTTGTTTTGGCTGTCATCCACACAGCCATCTGAGCCACCAGCTCATTGACTAAGACCAAGGCTGACTCCCTCAGCTTGTTGCCTGGGGTGGTTGTCTGCCATCCATGCTGACATGCAGAGCTCAGGCCAGCTCTAAAGGGTGGATGAATAATGGACGATTGCGGTCCAGAGGTTTTTCATCTCCCCAACCAATGTGCATGGAGCTGTCTCTTTTTTCTGTCTATAACTCCCACATCAAGAGGATCAAGGATGTGTTCACTCCACCTCAGCAGAGAGAGGCTGCGCAGAAATATTTGTTGTGACGTTAAAAAACTTCTTGTTAAAGCAGCATTTCTTGGGTAGCTGCTGATGTCCAGGTGCAGTGTGTGCATTTCTATTTAGGGCAGTCCCTGTAGTGATATTTGATCAATTCTACAAGCAATGAGTCTGGTTTCAACTAGATCAAAAATTACTGCGGTTGTGGAAGCAGAAAATGTGCCAATAGCAGTTGCTAAGAAACTGCTGAGGTGTTGTGTCGGACAGTGATAATTATACTACGAGAATGTGATCACTTGTGAATAATTTATCCAGCATGTGATGGAGAGACGGGCACGGGGAAAGCTGCATCTCCCATATGTGTCAGAACCAAAGTAAACACAGTGATGAGAAGTCTGCTAATGGAGCCACTTGGAAGACCTCCGGCATAGCCAAATGAAAGATAGCATTGCCAGCGAGTGTGATTTAAATAAGTGTTGTGGTGGTTTTGGCTGGAAGAATCCTCAGATGGAGGAAACGACAGAGTCTACATCAGGATTCAGAGGGAAACACAGAAGACATTGTAACAGCTTGTTACCACAATGAATCCAACAGCTGTCACAACTTGCCAAGTGAGAACTGAATGGTTGCTCCATTATGTTAAGCTAAATTTGAATTGCCTGTCTCCTTCAATATACACATTGTTCAGATTTACGTCAATTGGCTTTTGTACAAGAGAATAAATTGAATTTCTGTATTAATTCTCCCCTTAGAAAAGTGTGTGTTGACCGGGGTCATTAATAGAATTTTTCCATTGTCTGTTGAGTTCAGTCCTGAACAGCGGAGATGCACTGACTCACTGTTAGTGTTTTTCCACTGCACTTCACTGAAAGACTGTTTACCTGAACCTCCAATAATGCTCCACTTACTTAGTGGTGAACATACACTGCATGTCCTATAATTCTTCACAATAAGAGCATGAAAAGCATTCATTGTGAAGAAATATTCAGTTAACATTGGCATCTACTTAGCACATCGCTAATGAGTGAGAACATTTTGATATTTGACACTGTTTGCATTCATACAACAAGCAGAATAAACAGTCAACTAGAAGCTATTGCCCATGAGTAGTCAGTCACAGCTTTATTACCAATGAGGCAAAGTGCCAGTGCAGAACTCTAGGACCTCTGAGAGCCCCAGGTTCATGGTGTGTTAATTGGCTTGTACTAATTTGATTGTCAATTTGTTAGCTTAGGTAATAGGAGCCCTACGCTGCCAGTATGCTTCAGCAGAAATGGTTGTCGAATAGCTTTCGACTATTATTTTACCTTTCTACCATCAGATGAAGTACACGACTCAGTATAAGCAATATGAAAATTTAAAAAATAAGATAAATGTGTGCATGTGGTTTGATCAGATTTCACTGAGAGCAATCAAACAGTCCACCCAAATTTTCTGAATTGAAAAATAATATTTCTAATATAAAGTAGCCAAAACAGAGGAAAATTGTGGATTATAGACGTTGTATAAAGGATGGATATGGTCAATAAGTCTGAAAATTCAAGCCAATGTGACAAAAAGTGCAATATCACTGATGGCCACTAGATGCTGGCTCCACACAAGTGAGGTATCTCTGGGGGTGGGGCTGATTTGATTGACAGGTCTGGTCTCATAGACTGCTTTAGATGCTCTCTTTGACCCGCCCTGTCATTGCCATCCAAGCTCCTCCTCATTCTAAATATGGTTACTTCTGGTTTAAAAAAACAAACCAAACAGTGATTTCAGTCTCAGCTATTGGGACTGGGACCAGTTGTTGTTCCAGTACAGAGAGACTGTACAGAATGTACAGCAAGTGAGGAAAACAGGGGGATTATTAGAAGCTCAGCAATTAATTTTTGCAGTGAGGTTAATCCAACCATGCAGCCAGTCACTGCGTTCAGCTTATTAATGTAACATCACCCACAGTAGGACTAGCAGCCTTTTAAATGCACATTTAGTTTGCTGGCAGTGTAAATGTGGTTATAGCTGCATATATTATCTACTAACTACCATCCCGGGTGGTGAGGTAATGCATTTGTTTTTCCAGGGGGTGTATTTGAGGAAGATATAATATGACAGGGATATCCTTTCAGACCGTTTTACATACTGCCTGCCTACAACAGGCTCTCAAATGTCAGGACCAGAATCGTATCAATTATTAATATTTGTTAATGTGTGCAGCATTTTAATATGTCAGTGTAGTGAACCCAGACTCAGGTTGGTGCTACAGTATGACTGCAAATGACTGCACATGTCCATCCACCTTTTAACTGTAAATAACTGGCAGACACAGGATTTCTGTTTGACAGAAACACCTGTACTGCAGCTATTTGAACTCCTACCAAAACACAGCCAATGGCACAACTTCTGTTCGAAGCCAGTGGATTGTGGGGAACCCTGTTGTGTATGTTGTCTGTGAACACACTGCTTTCACTCAGACACCAACAGGACAGGCCTTACAGGCTGCAGTGAGTTCACTGATGTGACACAATATGCACACCTGCCTCCTGGCCTTTCTCCTCTGCTGCCAATCATTTAATTTAATTTAATTTATTTATTTTTTTGCTCATCAGCTTCCCCTAAATCTGCCCAGAACCACACGCCAATCAAAGCAGGGTAAATGGGATTTACTTGCAAAGTTATTACTTCAAAGGGCAGTCCTTTCAGACATGCATGAAAAGCAAACCAATAATCCTCTATGATGAAAAGCGGAGACGTTCGGTTTTCCACATCAGTCTCTCATCCGTGCTCCCTTTTTCCTGCGTGGGTATTGATTGTGAAATGCAAACACCTGTGGCTGTTCTTGTATTTTCTTGCCCCCCTAAAAAAATCTTTTTCATTAAGTTTCATTGGTCACGTACCTTGTGATTGGAGAGTGACCCCGCTGATTTTTCCTCTAGGAAGATGATAAAAATAACTGCACCTGACATTTTGCTCTATATATTCATGATGGAAACCATTCACTGTTTGCAAATGTCATAGATTACATATTGAGGAGATTTTTTATGAAAGGCACCACAAGAATACAGATGTATAGATAGTGTTGATAGCTATGATAGATATAATTTATAGAAGAAAAAACCAAACAAAAACAAACAAAACCTGAAGCTGAAAATAAAAAATAAAGTTCATTCTACTTGTAATATTTCTTAAGCTTGTGTTATTTTGCTGTATGTATAAATTATATGTGTGTTTCATATAAAGTAATTATGTAAAGCAATATATAACACTCTTGATAAGTATTAATAATAGAGTAAGTACATTTTGCCTCTATATACAATGAGTGAACTTTCTCTATCCATTTATCAATGAAATAGGCCTTAGGTGTAACTCATTAAAGAAGGTATGTGTAAGCTTTTTATTGCTTTGGGTTTTTTGGGGCCAGAGGATAGTGTAGGGAAATTTGTATTGTGTGGGTACCAGTGTCTGTTTTTCTGTTTTGTTGGCCTGTTTATTTTTTGACACATATGTGAAAAACTACTGACACTCCAACCATCCTGTGCCAATGGTGGTTTTCAAGAGCATACCATGGTCTTATACTAAACTATGATGACAAACATTACAGATGCTAAACATTAGCATCTTTCTCAGCATGTTAGTATACTGACACTTAGCTGTAAGCAGCACTGTAAAGTATGTGTTCAGTTTAATTTGGATGTAAGGTTCCAGGTGATACATAGTTTGACCCCTGAATGACAGGACTTCCCATTTAAAAAGAACTCTCCATTATGATGGATGGAATGTGTCCTTTGTTGAGCGAGGACATTGTTTCCTACAACTACATTCACACAAGCACATCCACGCCTGTGGGCAGGACACTCCTGTCTGCTGTAATGATGCTGTGTACAAAGGGGCCAAAGGTCAGGGTCCGTCCTTTCCTCTCTCAGCACAGAGAGCTGGGGGATATGTCCATGGTTACCACTGCATGTTAAACAGACAGTCGCCAGCTCAACACTGCTCATTTGAGTTAGATTACAGGTACTACCCTTAACCTCTTGAGCTGCATAAATAAATGCATCTCTTGTGTCGGTGTTGTGTTTTTGTTGCTCCAAAAGATTAAATTTGTATGTTTTGTTATGATTTATAGATGGTACTACGGCAATATAAATGGATGCGGACTCACCTAAGAGAAAAGGTGAAAGCAGGATCAGTAAGGTCCATGTACTAAAGGGGCTTTGTATTTCCCCTCCGGCTATTTTTCCTCCAAGGGTGAAATCAGAACAACTTTCTGAACCTCTCCACAGTACACTGAGTTTAGAGAGGCGTCTATTTTTATTTTCTAAAAAACTCCCAAAGCAGCTTAATAGGAACAGTCTCCCGCTGCCCTGTGGTAATAGATGTTCCCTCAACTACTCCTGGAATTTCATGGTCACATAACTTCTCAGGTTTAAGAACTTCTAGCAGGTGTAACTGTGAAGAGATTACTGCATTTGGAGCCCATATGTATACCGAGGGTAAAGACAGATATTTGGTTTATTACAATTGATTACAATCTTATCCAAAAGCTTTTGCTGCTTTAAATTGGTAAAACTTTATATTGTGTTTTTAGTGGTGGAACATTGTGTCATGCAATAGTTATGCGTCTGTTACAGCAACAGAAAGTGAGTTTGAAGTCTGACAATCCTAAATGACACAAGTTAAAGGTCCAGTTTTGTCCTTGTGTTATAATAAAATAATATTTACACCAAAATGTCAGCTGGAGCCTCTTGATTACCAGGTCAAAATTTATAACAAAGCCCGGCACAGTGACTCCAGGCTGTGACCTTGTAATGGTATGCTATCTGTGACAACAAATGATAAGCATGTAGTAGTGAGCTGACGGCTTTGACACTGGCTTTGTCGTTGGGCTGGTAGCTCACTCCAGATAATTAGCTGCGGGAAAGTGGAGTGTCTTGTCCCTTTCAAGCCTGTTTGTTGATCAAAGGCATTTGACGGACTCACTAATCCCCTCTGACTGACTAGAAAGGGTCGGTCGCATCAGAGTGTGGAGTGGCAGCTGACACACACAAGGACCAACATTTCTCATTGTGTATCAGAGGACTTCAATCAATCTATTCTTTATTTAGAGGATAAGCATTTTATTAAATAGGCTATTTTTCTTATTGTGAAATAAACTCTAAGAGCCCAATGGCTCTTTTTGATGGATAAAAGCAGTAGGGCAGCACTATCTTCAGGAAATTTTACTCACTCAGAAAAATTACCCAAAGTGTCACTAAGATTATTTCCTGCAGCAGGACCGGGTTTGAAGGGTGGATGTAAAACAATGGCTACAATAACTTGTAGCCAACAGTGTAGTGGATGGTACAGAGGAATAAACTGTAGGGCAGGGTTCTCCAACTCCTGTCCTCTGGACATCATATCCTGCATGTTTTAGATGTGTCCCTCTTCCAACACACCTGATTCAAATGACCAGGATCATTATCAGGCTTCTGCAGAGCTTGTTGATGATGATGGTCATTTGAATCAGGTGTGTTGGAAGAGATAAACATCTGAAACATGCAGGATATGGGGTCCCGAGGACCAGAGTTGGAGAACCCTGCTATAGGGTAACCACATGATGCCACGGATGCAGAAGTCACAGCAGCTGAGTGGGACTGAGTGGCCAAAGGACTGAGTGGAAACTGGAGAGTTAACCCCTGTGCAGTTTGAATTGGGGAGTTGCTGTGCGATCGATAGTACAAATAGATTTAGCAAGACTGACATTTCTTTTTTACAGATGGAGAAATCTAAATAAAAAAAGTCGTAAATGGATGGTTGCAATTAGCAGAAATAACTTGAATCCAGACACTGGAACTATCCTGTGATTGACATGAATCTTAGTCCATGTTAGTTCATGTTAAAGGTTATTCAGATAACACAGTGTTACAAGCCAAGCCTGTACCTTTTAAGAAAGTGGTTTGAGGGTGATCCCTCAATGACGTATGGAGAAGCAGGGACTTTGATTTGTAGTTCTCAGTGTGTGTGGGTGAGTGCAGCCATGGTGAGCAGCAGAGGCTGTGAGGGAGTGCCAATGATCCCGGTAAAATGAAGGAAGCTTTCCAGCCTGTGATTTTTCTACATGTTCGCTGCAGAGCAGAACAAAGTGCAGTTCTTTGAACCAGTCGATCTGGATTTTATGTTGTGTTGATTCTTACCAGCTGTAAGCAAAGTAACCAGAGGCTTCCTTACCAGGGTTCAGGGCCGTGAGACTGGGTCACTAACACCAGGACATTTTGACAGTGATATTAAATAAACGTAACAGACATTGTCTAAAAGGGACTTTTCCACTTTAAATGATGAACACCCATAATACACAATGAAAAAAACAATACTTTTTGTTATAATGTACTCTGTGCAGTATTTAGTTGTTTCATGACATCACTGTTAATGCTTTGATGAAATGAGAACTCTTTTTAAAACAAGTGTCAAATAAAAGTCTTCTAAAAGTATTCTCTAAAAGGTAAAGTTTATTACTATAACATGTATCACATGAGTTCTCCTTAAAATGAGAGGTAGACACCTGAAGCACCCACAACCTAGAAGTTAATGGATCAAAACTACTCTATGATAAGCTTTATTTTTTTGTTGTACTTTATTCTGTCCATGCTGCTGTAACAAAGAAATTTTGCTGATGTGTGATCAGTAAAATTTTATCTTACAGTTTTTAACCTATAACCTACTGTTTTAAAGCATTGATTTATTTACTTATTTATTTACTGACATCTTGAATTTAGGGACCCTTACAACAAACTACAAAGACAACATTTACATATTATGACCTTATAAATATTTGAAATGGCATTCATTCTTAAATGGCATTCATTCACATTAGCATTCATTATGCATTCATGTCTTTGCACTAACCATACACTTTCTGTTAGACATTTAATGAAAGAACTTTTATTAACAAATGAGAAAAATAATTTGTCTCAGTGCTTCATCAGGTACCTACAAATGTGCAGTTAGCTAAAAGCTTAAACCTGCACAGAGTGTGTGTGGTGATGAGCGGTGGTTTACAAGTGTGGGAAATAGGTTTCCTCACCTCAGATAAAGCAATGCAACTAAAAACAATGTATCAAAACACTGATTGTGACAAAACAGGGGACAGAAAACAAAAATAAATAGCAATAATTAATAGGGCTGAACGATTTTGGAAAATAATCTAATTGCGATTTTTTTCTCTCAATATTGCGATTGCGATTTAATGTGCGATTATTTTTCAAGGTCCTCTTCTCACATATTTTACAACAAACACAACCAATAAATCAATCTGTATTATAATAAACCATATCAGATTTAGTACACATAAATGTTCTTCCGTATAGGCTAGGCTTATGTTGAGATAAAGGCAAATGAAGCATGAATTAATATGAAAGATGGTTTATTTGTCTACTTTAATTACAACTGTAAACTAAATACTTTGACTTGCATTGTTCAAAATTCTGCCACATGTGTGGTGTAAACATGAGTATATAGGTCTGTGATAAATCACACAAAATAAAGTGCAGATTATAACAATAATGCAAGCCAATATGTGGCTTTACCACTTCAACATGTCCAACTCTTTATGTAAAGGTTGACTGCACTTAAGCACTGTCTGAACTTAAACAGCCCAATAAATAATGATAAAAAAAAAAAAAAAGTAAATAGATAAAATGAATATATATGAAAAATAAACGTATTTGTATCCAGTCAGTAGTATCACACATACAAAAATGCAGGAAAGGTAAGGAGAACAAATATCCGTAGTTGTTGCAAAAAATTCCACTGTTTTCATCTCCGCTGCAACTCTGTGCATTTTTCGTATAGCTCAGGTATGGCTACCTGGCTAAAATGCGTGCGTGAGTTAATTTTATACTGCTTATCCATTGTGCTAATCAAAGCCGTAAACCCAGGCTTGGTCACTATACTAACAAGCATCATATCCTTCGCTATGCACTCCGTTATTGCCTGAGTTATTTCCGCATGCTGGTTTGAATTACGTTCATTTATACTCGAGCGCAACCTACGTG
>OOFC01018757.1:11813-27568 GCA_900323345.1 Pseudochromis fuscus
CCTCATCCTCACCCCCCCTCCCCCCTCCATGCTGAACACTTCCAAGTCCTCCCTGTTTCCAGAGATAGCGACAGACATTAAACAACATCGGGCAGGTAATCAGAGATGTAACGACGTCTTCTTCCTGCTGCTGAATTATTCAACACTACAAAGGTAGCTAACACACACTTAGGTGCACAAACACACACTAATATAAAATTTCATGCAGGGATGCTGATGATGACTTTGATAAGAGTCGGCCCACACAGCATGTTACTGTATTTGTTATCAACTCTTCCCCCAACCCTCTCTCTCTTTCCCTCTGTCAGCATTAATATCACAGGACTGCTCCGGGGGTTTCTTAACACCAGTGGACGGCTGGTTTTGCAAAAAAATGTCAAAGTGTCAAGTATAAAACCTTGGGAAGTATCAGGATCATGCAATCATCATCATCATCACTTTATCGGCAGGTTTGCAGCTTACGTGACAGGTTTACCAGCTTTCACAGGCAATAACAAGAAACTGTACAAATGGGTATGTTTAGGAAAAATTAGAGGTAAATAATATTAATAAAAAGACCACAATACAATTCCAACTATGTTCTTAAGGCCTGGACACCAGAGAGAAGTGCATCAAGGTTCACCAGCATGTCCTCACAAAGCACAAAGTCCCAGAACCTCAGTGCCTTAGGGACTAGAGAGAAGAGCTACCGTATTTTCCGGAATATAAGCCGCTACTTTTTTCCGATGCTTTGAACTTAAACACCGGTTGTGGCTCATGTATCAGCGGCACGAAGCTCGTTGGCTTTTTACAAGCTAGCAAGCTCTGTGCCGCCGATACATTTAGCGTCGTCACATCGGACCCGGTCAGATTGGACCACATGAAACTGTTGGAATAAATTCAATAGCGGCTTATAGACAGGTGCGCTCAATAGTCCGGAAAATACGGTAGTTGGAGGTTGCTAATGATCGGACCCATAGTTATGGTTCCAGTGGCTGTGAGATGGCATCAGGCTATTTACCCTGTCCAAAAAAACTGGTTCCATCGTGCTCTACAATACAAGACTAACGTGATAGCTACCTTTGGTTTGTGGACTCACTTTTTGGAGCTAGGAGTTTAGCATTTCATGTGGCCATGTTGTTTTTTTGGAACCAGAAGTGACCATATTTGGGCAAAAGGTGGAGGAAATGCAAGGAGTTCTACATACAGGCTCAATTTAAGAGATGGACGTTGTGGACTCCTGTTTTGAAGCCAGGAGTTTGGCATCTGAACGTCGTCGTGTTGTTGTTTGAAAGCCAGAAGTGACCATATTTGGATATGAAGGGAGAAGTGAGGAGGCGGGTCTGACCCTTGAACCCGAGGACACTGTCCAATGTGTATGAGACTTGACTTCACTGGTGAATAAGTCTCCAAACCCTGTGTATTTGATTGGAGACCAGACCTGTCAATCAAACTAACCACGCCCTTAAATCTTCCTCTTTTTGAAGCCTAATATCTCCTTAATGATAAATCAACTTCACAGGGACTTTGGATAATACAAAAGAAAACAAAGGACATGTGTTTCAAGCACCTTGAGATATTATTTACATTCAGAAAAATCATTTCAAACATTTCCTGAATGCATTACCATATAGGTCACACAATATCACCACAGCCTAACAACAAGTTTTAGCTTTTCTGTTTTCACTGTTAATTTCTTTTGCGATTGCATAATGATCATTACTCATTATCAAAGGATGGGGGACAGATGGTGAGGGATCGAAGGCTGGACTCTTGTTGGCTGATGAATGATTTATATTCAATCAGTATACTGTATACTATATATATGTGTGTGTGTATGTGTATGTGTATGTGTGTGTGTGTGTGTTACCTCTAGACAGACTGGTTCCCTCAGTGAGGAATGAAAGCACCGGGACGTCATCAGTTCCCATATTGATTTTCCTGCTCACATGCTTAATTGAAGTTGTTGGGGTATACATAATTGAAGTTGGTTCTCTCAATCACTCTCTCCACCTCTCTTTTTCTCAAACATTAAAAAGAGAAAAGCCATACCTCTTCCCGCTCTCCATCCTTTTCTCATTTCTTTTCAAGAGACAAGTGTTAATGGGACGGCCTGTGGCGATGTAGTTTTGATGGAGTGGGTGGGGTGGAAGCCTGTGTGTCCCTGTGGTGTGGACAACAGTCGGCTGTGTGTGAACTGAAGCAGGCGGAGTGGAAAGATTCAGTTAGCTGATTATATTACCTGGAACTAACAATTATTTTTAATAGTAATTTGTCATATTTACTTATTACCATTTCTATAAACTGTCTCTACAATACAATACTATCGTGATGTCTCTCTTTGGTTTGTGGACTCACATTTTGAAGCCAGGAGTTTGGTGTTTGACTGTTGGGTTTTTGGAAACAGAAGTGACCATATTTGGATATGAGAGGAGGAGTGAGGAGGTGTGGCTGACCCCTGAACCCGAGGACACTGTCCAATGTGTATGACACTGGAGTTCACTAATAAATGAGCCTCCAAACTACCACTGGGGACAAGATCTGTCAATCAAACTAACCCCGCCCCCTAAATCTTCCTATTTTTGAAACTTAATTTTTCCTTAATGATGATGGACTCAATATTTCATGGTTGAAAATTAGTATTTTTGAATTGAAGTCAATTAGAGACTGATTGTTTTGGAGCCAGCATCTAGTGGTTATTGGTGGTATTGCACTTTGTTCCACTTCTGCACTGGCTTCATGTTTGAGAGTCGGTGGCTACATCCATGTTTATATACAGATGATACATTTGAGGGAGGTAAAAGGTCACTAAGCAAGATTGTAGTAATTCCCCTTATTTAAAAATATATATTTATGCCGTCATAACTCGTGTAGTAATTGTCAACTCAGTATTAGCTCAGTTATAGCAAATGGTGCATCTATCTTCTCCCAGCGAATACATTCACTGATGACAATAATTATATTAAAATGAAGACATTGTGCCTCTGAATTTCTTTTTTAAATTTGCCATAAAGACAAAATACTACACAAAATATTGAACTATGCCTTTAACAAAGTTATGTGGAAATACTGTAAACAAAATGCATGAAAATATATCTTAGGAAATATTTGACTGCCTTTGTGAAACATGTCACTCCAGCATTAGATTTGTAGATGTGTGCTGATAACAAGGAGGACAAAATAAGACCCTTCACATCTTTATTTTATCTCGGTGCTGCCGACCTCCTGCTGGTCTAATTCATTACAGCATGGAACAACTACCACAGTAATTACAAGCCTGGATGGCTGTTGTTGCCATGGTTCTCTCTTTATTCATTTCTTTACAAGGTCGGTGAAAAACGAGGATCCAAAAAAAGTCATCTTACATGCTTCTTTCATTTTCCTTCACCTTATTGTGAGATTTTTTTTTTCATTAAAAACCCCATTAAGTTATTAGACTTTATCGGTCTTTGTGACTAAATGTTGGACACTGGTCAGTGATTCCAGCCACATTTGAAACAGTGACTCCTGGATTCCTACTGCAACACAAAGAGAAAGGTTTGAAGACATACATATATATTGATTGTAGGGATTGTAGTGGGTGTTTTTGTGAATTAAGATTCTAAGATTTATAGATAATGTTTTACTCAGTTCTGTTTATGATTATCAGGGATTTATCGGCAGTGTAAAAAAGGAAATTCTTCACTTGTGACTAAACCGGATCAAATATTTGCTGGTTACTTAACAATATTCTGTTGTTGTTTAATCATTGTAAATTAAGTAGCTGTAGGTTCTGGAATTTAATTGAGAAAATAAGCAACCTGAAGACATTAACCAAGGCTCTCAGAAAATGTAAGTTCTCCAATGAATCATATTTAAATGCTACTTTAATATTATGAGTTAACTGAATTCATACTATATTAGTTGAAAAGAGGTTGGCAAACAACTGTTCAGTCATGTTGATAGTACTTAAACCAAAGAAGTATATGGGGGTAGTTGAAGTTGTAACTTGGAGATGGAGTAAATGACGTGTAAATTTAAAAAAAAAAGAAAAAATAAACCTTACAAGCCTCCATAATTGTCTTCTAGTCAAAGAAATAAAGTTCAACTCAAATACAATGAAAGCTAAAAAGTATGTTGACTTAATTTGCTGTTTGACGACACAGTTGAACAGTCAAGCTTTTTAGGTTGGTCTGACTAAATATTGACAAACTACCGTATTTTCCGGACTATTGAGCGCACCTGTCTATAAGCCGCTATTGAATTTATTCAAACAGTTTCATGTGGTCCACTCTGACCGGGTCTGATGTGACGACGCTAAATGTATCGATGGCACGGAGCTTGCTAGCTTGTAAAAAGCCAACGAGCTTTGTGCCGCCGATACATGAGCCACACCGGTGTTTAAGTTCAAAGCGTCGGAAAAAAGTAGCGGCTTATAGTCCAGAAAATACGGTATTTACAATTAGTGAAAGATAAAGAGTTCATCTAACTTAAACAATCAAGTTCATGCAAATGTGCGAATGTTTGAATGAAAACAATGACAACAAAGAGCCTGTAGGAGGCAGCAAAACACCACCGCTGGACAGGAAGAAGGAAGTGGTAGGTACAAACACATCATCACATCTTAATGGATGTTGTTGAAAATCTACACACACATGCAGGATGACAATATCTACAATCTGAGACAATTTGGTAGAGATCAGACATGGATTATACCTTGATGGAGGTTTGTGCTCTGAGTGTTTTACAGTTAATAATATACATGTAGTTAAATATCAGACATACTTTTTATTTTACCCAAAACCCTCTCCAATGTGCCTCCCACTCATTCACTCAGACAACAATAATGTTGATCCTCCATGCTAATAAAACCCCTACACCATGTGGACAGGAGGAGCTGGGAATCAAACCATCAACCCTGCAATTAACGTACAACTAGCTCTACCTTTACCCCCTGCAAATATCAAAAAACAATAATGAATTAATGTGTCGTTGATAATTAATTACCGTTACAAGGAGCCCTCTAAAGATCCAGTGAGTTGGCAAGATTGAACGAGGCAAGAACCTTCATTGTTTTTCCTTTATCTCTGGGATAAAGAGAGCGCTCAGGAGCAGATTAATTGCTCCAAGTGTTAATTTGCCGCCCGCCCCCTGAATGCCACGTGTCTCCATTGATTAAAATTAGCCCGTGTCCTGTTGCTGTTCTGTGTTCATTTAACAGGGTAATTGATTGAGCCGGTTGTCTTGTCCTCTGTCCTCCACTCCCTTTCATCCTTCCCCTCCATTTTTTTCCCTTCCTCGTCTTCTAAACACTCCTGTTTGCCAGTTGCCGAGCTCCTAAATCATGCTGTTTGCAAGCTGTCTCCTCAGGCAAGAGTGTGTGTCGATGTGTTGGTGTGCACACACACTACTCCGAGTACCCATTTCACATGCTAACATTACATCCTGCCAGTGTTTTGTTTTGGTTTATTAATCCTGACTGTTATATAGGTCAATGTAACATGTTACAAATAGGAAAATAACAAAGTGCTGGTGTTTGCCTGCACAGCTCCAGCAGCTGTTCACTGTCTGTGATTCATCTGGATGTGTCCAGTTAATTTAATATTGAGCTGGACAGTGTACAGCTGTGCTGCTGTGGAAACGTCAGCTCCTCCCATTTCTGTCACATGTGCCCTTTTCAGATTTGACCAGCAATGGTTCAGAGGTCTCATGGGCACCGTTAATATGAAGAACCATGAGCTGAATGAACGTATAGAACAGATCTGAATGACTTTTTTGATGGAGTATTACCTGAGGAACAAATTATTGAATTTTGGCCAACATCAAAGGATGCAAAAAAAAAAGAGAAAATCCATAAAACTAGCCATCTGTTATAACTGGCAAAAGCTTTAACAAGATAATGTTGATATTTCACCACAAGAGGCCGGCAGTGTTTACTCTATAGCATCAGTACTGCTGGATTATACATTGATGGAGGTTTGTGCTCTCTGAGTGCTTCCTAGTGTCTGTACTATATTCTGAAATAATCAATGCATCTGTCGGGTGTTTTCTAAATTACACCTGAATAAACATTCAACTTCTTTGAGCCAAAAAATGATGATAATCAATATTTGTATAATTGAGCATCAATCAAACTATTGTGAATCTGATTTATTCACAATAGTATGTAAATGATTACAATAACACTGATTTCATCACTGTAAATATGACATTATTGTACTGGTATGGTATGGTACAGTATAGTATAGTATGGTATGGTATGGTATAGTATAGTATAGTATGGTATGGTATAGTATCGTATCGTATAAGGGAGTAGAATATAGTATAGTGGAGTACATTATAGTATAGCCTAGCATAGCACTGTATTGTGTTGTATAGTATAGTATAGTATAGTATAGTAAAAGGGAGTAGAATATAGTATAGTGGAGTACATTATAGTATAGCATAGCATAGCACTGTATTGTGTTGTATGTATAGTATAGTATAGTAAAAGGGAGTAGAATATAGTATAGTGGAGTACATTATAGTATAGCATAGCATTGTATAGTATAGTATAAAGGAGTACAGTATAATATAGTATAGTGTAGCATGGTATAGTATAATGGGGTACAGTATGGTATAATACAGTTTGGTATAGTATAGAATACAACAGTGTAGTATATAGTATCATAGAGTACAGTATAGTTTAGAATACTATAGTATAGTAAAGTACAATATAGTATATTGGAGTACAGTATAATATAGTATAGCATAATGAAGTATAGTAGAGTATAGTATAGTATGTGTTTTGAATGTATACTTTTTGAGGGCTATAAATAGATTTATCTGACACTGTCGAAACATTTGTTGTTGTTTTTTTACATTATTTTATTTTTCCAAACAGACTTCTTTCTATCAGCTGTTTTCTGTTTGATGTCAGTTAAGCATCTGAAGTGAACTCAACTCAGACCCTCTAACACCAGAGCAACATCAAAAAAAAAAAAAAGCAGCTGTTAGTGTGAGGGTAGAGCCCATATTCAGTCCATTATAGCTGGCTTAGCAGCGCTATTTATCAGCAGCCTGGACCACATAGAACAGCCAGCACATTTCCCTGAACCTCGGACAGCTCAGCAGCCGCGTGATTAATGAAGTCGGCCGCGACGCTCATGCCTCAAACAGACGAGGAAAATGTCCGACTAGTTCTGCAGCACAGTGAGCACTGACACATTACGCCAGTCAGGACTGTCTCTGTTGTTTCTGTAGTTTTAGGGCTTGCCTTCAATTTAATGCAGGAGTAATGCAGCTAAAATGTAAACGTCAGCATAATGTCTATAATCTGAAACAATCTGATGAAGATCGGCTCGTATTTGTGGACACATCGAAAACAGAAACATGGATTATGCCTTGGCAGAGGTTTGTGCTCTGTGTGCCTTTTAGTTTTAAAAAACATTTTAAATGAAACGCAGGTCATTCAGTTGCTCAGAGGAGACAAACCTTCATCTTTTACATTCCTCATGTGATGATCAGCGAACACCACCCACATGTCCCTCGTCGGCTCCACTCAGGCCCACGGCCATCGTTCACTCCGTTTACCAACACATACGTCACCTCATCAGGCACAGTCAACTCTCCACACACTCATTTCATAACACAAAGATCAACCATTTTTTTTGTTAATTTGTTTTGTTTTGTTTTGTCTAATTTTGGCATAATTTACTGAAGCTCAACCACAAACCTAATCATGCCATCTTCCCTCACATCATTACTCGTGCTCAGAGACTCGTGATTTACAAAAACAAAACACGCAGGCAAGAAGCTAGACTTTCATTTATATTCTAAGAAACAATGTATTCATGGTAGATGTAGCTCTACACCTTTAAAGCAATGAGTCGAGGAAAAACAAAGCTTGTGCGGCACATTTCCGATCTACATCAGAATCACTCGAATAAGCGTGACTGAGGAACACAAACACACATCCAGGAGGTCAGACGATAAATCTGCCGTCAGGTGCAGCAAATGTTTTTATCATCAAGTCAAAGAAATTTGTTTCGTATGATGATATCTGTGAGCATTATGAAGCTGAATGATCTTAAAACAGAACAAGGACGTAACACCTACTGAAGGCACAGATTAAACTGAATAGATAACTGTGATGATGACAGTGAAGGGTTGATGATGTTTAGGATGAATAAAATACAGAAAAAGGATATTAGAAAGAGAGGTTACTCCACAAAGAAGCGAGGGCTTGTGGAGGCAGAGGTGGACTGAGTAAAGTCACGGACAGCACATTAGTCACACTTCCAATGAGGCGTAGCAACACACACTTAGTGCTGCGACATGCAGTGTGTTCAGGCAACAGACGGTAGGAAGAAACATGAGGGAGAAAGATACTGCAGGTCTGTACTGAGGGAGGAGAAGACTGTTACTACAGACTGAGAGATGAGAGATGGACGAAGTCACCGTGAATCAGCCATTGGTTTGCGAACTAACATTTTTCATTGGGTCTCAAAAGTGAAACTGATGGAGAAGAGCAAAAAAAGTGCAATACCACCGATGGCCACTAGATGCTGGTTCCCAAAAACTCAAGTTCCAACTGACTTCAATTCAAAAGTTGTAATTTTCAGTCATGAAATACTCAATCATTTTTTTCACTACTCATTTCAACATCATTGTCTAAAGTCAGCTCTTCTTCTCAGTGATCTGGTCCATCTGAAAATCACTGCATCCTTAAGTAGATATCAGGATTCAAAAACAAGAGGATTTAGGGGCGTGGTTAGTTTGATGGTAAATGGTAAATGCAGGACATTTATATAGCGCTTTCTTGACCTTAGCTAGGTCCCAAAGCGCTTTACAAGGCAACTCATTCACCCATTCACACACCAATGGCTACCGAGCTGCCATGCAAGGCGCTAGCCACCATTGGGAGCAACTCAGGTTTCAGTCTTTCCCAAGGACATTTTGACAGGAGGAGCCGGGGATCAAACCCACAACCTTACGATTCACAGGCGACCCACTCTACCACGTGATCTCCAATGACAGGTGGCTCAGAGGCTCATTCACTGGTGAACTCCGGTCTCATACACATTGGACAGTGTCCTTGGGTTCAAGATCAGACCCGCCTCCTCACTCCTCTCTTCATATCCAAATATGGTCACTTCTGTCTCCAACATGGCGCCCACAAACCAACATCAGTCTCTTGTATAGCCTACAGTCTGTAGCCTGTAGCTACCACTTCCTCCTCCTTCCTGTCCGGCATATAGACACACAGATGCTCTGCTGCCCCCTGCTGGTTCTCTTCTGTCAATGTCTTTCTTCTTCCCATTTAGGGAGATAGAGATTTTCCAGGATTTCACCATCCATTTCAAATAGGATCTCGTCCTTTGATCTTGCCTAATATTTCATCATTTGCTCCTTGGGTAACAGCGTATCTCTCAAAACTAATTTTTCTGTACTCTTGCAACAAGGCTGACAGACAAACCAACACAGACCAAAACATAACCTCCTTGGTGCTGGAGTTAAAACAAACCTGCAGGTGGTGATGGTGGTGATGATGAGGACCAGCAGGGATTTTGTGACAACTCATATCTGGGGGACATATAATTTTGCCAGTAAATTTGAAATATTGCACCCAGGGGGCATTAAGTAGTTGCATCCAGACCCGCTTCCACTAAACTGCCAGGTGGCTTCGCTGCGAGTTTAGCTTCAGGCTAAGAGAAGTATGAGCCTGGAGCCAAACTGTCTGCATACTGAGGTGTTTAAGGACAGCGCTGAGTAAAACATAAACACTACACCGACTTGCCTTGGGCAGCGTGATGCCTTAAGTAGACGTTAGCAGTATTTAAATATATAGTCATCTGTGTGTGTGCCAGAGGCGTTTGCTGGCAGATTCTCTGGTCTTTGATACGCCTGCCATTTACCAGGGAGGAACTTTAATACTCCAGCACACACACACACACATGATCACATACACACAGTTGGTGGTGTGTAGCCTGTTCATACGCAGCCTCCAGCCTCACCGGCGTCCCACGGGGCCCAGACAGCGACCGAATCACTCCCTGAAATCCCACCGGTGAACGAGGAGTTGGCGTCTGCGCATCGAATTTATCGGGAATTCATGTTTTCACTTAGAAATCAGACCGTGGGTTAAACTGAGGCTCTCACTGTGAACACATCGTTCTGGTTTGTTGCTGTTTGATGATGTCACCTGTAAAAGGAGGAAGTCATGGAGTCATGTGATTGTTGCGAGTCTCGTTGAGATCTCTGCTTGATGTCAGTTTTTTCATTCATTTCCTTGAATTTATTTATTTACACATTAATTTGACCTCCAGAAAAAAGTAATAAACGTAACAGTAAAATCAAATTTTACTTTCTATAGCAGATCAAAAATAGAAAAAAGATGAAAAAACAAGATATAGAAAAATATATTACAAGCAATATATCTACCACAAACAAAGTAAAAAAAAAATCTCAAATTTTATTTTTAGTTTTTGTGTATTTACTTCAGAATAAACAAAAATTTCCCATTAAAAAGAAAAAAAGGGTTTTTTTTTTAACGTAAGGTTAATTTAGATAAATGGCAGTTTTCTTTGTTAGTTGACAAATATGTTGTTTAATTATGGAAAAAGAAAAATTATAAGGAAATCATTGTATAAATTTGGGGTTTTTTCATTGTTTTTCACATGACGTCATGAAAACTCAGTTATATGCAACTGTATGGATGCTTTTGTATTTTAATTTTTGTAACAACCAACACGTGTTTTGCACCTTTAACATCAATCTTAAAAGAAAAATCACAAAACATCACTCTTCGTATTGCTCACTTACTTAATGATGTTAGCCAAAAATTATCTTTGTTTTATTGTTAGCTCAATGTTCAAGTTTGTCACGGGTTTTACAGAAGGTCCCTGAACATGGCCTCAGCTTGGTTTGCTAGGTGACGTTCATAGACTGTGTATAGACGAAGCAAGTTGGTCTCTACAGTAAGGCCAATGCAGAAGTGCAAGAAAGTGCAATACACCCGACAACCACTGGAGGCTGGCTCCAAAAAACTCAGCTAACTTCAATTAAAAAAATAGTCATATTCAGTCATGAAATACAAACACAAAAGTAATTCTGATGTCATTACTTAAAGTTAATTCTTGTTGTCAGAGATCTGGTGGAACATCTGAAAAAAAAACAAAAAAAAACTTAAGGAGCTATTCGGCTTAAAAAAGAGGAATATTTAGGGGCGTGGTTAGCTGGATCGAGAGGGCTCGACACATTGGACAGTATCCTTGGCTTCAATGGTTAGACCCGCCTCCTCACTCCTCCCTTCATATCCAAATATGGTCACTTCTGGCACCAAACATCCAACATGTTGACATTCAAGTGCTGATCTCTTGGCTTCAAGTCCACAAACCAACAGGTGATGTCACATTTGCATCATCTGTTTCTATGGTAATGATAAACAAATGTCTGTTGGAGCGGCTGCATTGAGTTCAGCAGGTTTCTTTTTGGCGTGACCTGCAGTAGTTTTTTGTTTTACAATAAGGAGTAGAGAAAGTGGCTATATTTTGGGGAGACGCTACAGTATGTAGTTATCTAGTAATGTTAGCTGAGGTGTTTTATTTTGGTCAGAAATACGTTACAATACAGCAGCTAGATGCTCTCAAAATGCAGTGTCGGTGCAATCCTAACTTCACTTCTTTGGAGGTCTGTGAGTATTGAGACCTTAAAAATTTTTTTAATAGTGATACGTCGAATGCTGAATGTCGAAGCTAACTTTATTTAGATTTA
The DNA here is from genome assembly GCA_900323345.1 of Pseudochromis fuscus. NCBI lineage: Eukaryota > Metazoa > Chordata > Actinopteri > Pseudochromidae > Pseudochromis > Pseudochromis fuscus. The sequence continues at coordinate 23,526 of OOFC01018757.1, forward strand.
CATCAACAAAGGTCTTCACAAGTATAGAAACACAAACCTGTGTGTGTGAGTGTGTGTGTGTGTGTGTTTTCTTCATTTGGCCCGACACCAGCGGATCACTCAGCTGGTCTGAAGTGAAACAAGGAGACAAGTGGAGCGTGCTGGTGGCAACATTCAGCTGTCACTCTCAATATCCCAGTCACACACACACACACACACACACACACACACACACACACACACACACACACAGAGCCGTTCTCGTATTTCTCACACACAATGCTCTGCCTAATTAGGGTTGTAATGTGAACAAAGGCAGCAGCACTATCAGCCACAGCAGACCTCTGAGCTCTCCAGTTCAGACGGGGAACCTCTTAGTGAAGTCATGTAGGCTCCTTCATTTGTCTCTCACACACACTCTCACACTCGCAGTGGATGAACAACATAAACAATACACACCGACACTAACCAGAGCCTGAAGTTGACCCCTGAACGTCACAGCGTTCACACACTGATGCACAGCTCAGGGTCGCTGCTCCTGAACTCCATTTATTCTGATGGAGGAGTACGACTCGTATCATGGTGATGAGACGAGGCAGCGGCAGGTGTTTCTGACATGAAGCGGGATGAGGTGAAAAAACTTTTGAAGAGACTCATCGTGGATCACTGCCAATAAGAGACGAGGGCTCGGGGAGAGTAAATCTGTATTCATGCTAACCTGTTTCCTCTTCATCGTATTTGTACTGTGGTTTCTCAGTCTGAACTCCTCCTCATAGACTGAACTGAGATGAAGATACAGTCACAATAAGCTGGTGACATTTACATGCTTACCTATTTTTTTGTTTTAATTTACTGTGGTAATTTTTCATTGTAAAATGTTTACATTTTTACTATTACTACTCTAATTTCTATGGTTAGGTTTTGCTAGTATACTTTAGTGTAGTAGTGTACATTCTGTAGTTTATATCAGTGGTCCCCAACCACCGGGCCGTGGACTGGTACTGGTCTGTTGGGCAGTTGTTACCGGGCCGCACAGAAAAAATAAATAAAAACATAACTTCAGTTGTGTTGATTATTAGAGTCTGAAAGACATTTTATTTTGAAAGGAACGACCGGATTCTCTTCAGCTTAACTTTTGCCTTTGCCTCTTGACACGTCAATACGCTCGTCTCGGTCACATGATCAAACGTATCACCTATCACGTATAACGTCAGATACGTTAGCCAAAAAATACGCCCGCAAACTAGCAAAAATAAATAAAATACAAACGTCTTTGGAGAGCTTCTTTGGAAAGGGTAAGAGGACAACTTTTTATATTATTATTTTTGCTGTATTTATCTGCCACACCTTGAACCAGTCTGTGAAAATAATGCATACATTAAACTGGTAAAAAAGGTTGGGGACCGCTGGTGTATATGACATTACTCTAAGTTTATATTTGTTATTTGTTGTCTTTCTTGTGTATTACCTACCAACCCACCCACGTACCTAACTACCCACATACCCACCTACCCAGGTTTGCTCTCTGAGTTCTTTCTCACTGAGGTTGTTTTCTCACTCAAAAAGAAGATTTCAAGAAATAATCCTCAGAGTGGATGAATCTTAAAATACCAGCCTCACCCACAGGTGAGAGTGGGTGAGGAAAACAAAGAATTAAAAAATGATGATGTGTCACAGATCTGCTGGGTGTCAGTAAAGTGATGAGGGTGACTCATGGGTCACCACAGATGATTAATTACTGAGGCTTTCAAACAGTCGAATGGATTTGGTTGTCTTGCAGTTTGACGGCTTGATTTTCAAAAGATGCATCGTAAACTGTAAAGAGCTGTGGAAGTATTTGATGTGTTGAGGCTGAAACTGCAGTTCTTACTGACAGCAGATGGATCACATACTGTGTGGATTTTCTAGCCATGCAGTTACATTGTTGTGTTATTTTGCGTGGATAAACTTTATCACATCTACACTTCTTGTATCAAGTGAGGTTGGGTGGTGAAAAGTAGAAATAGTTAGAAAATGTTGCAGTACCACAGTTTAAAAAATTACCTTGCGACAAGTAAAAGCCTTCGATTGAAAACATTTCTCCAAAAAATTAATTATAAACACGTATTTGATGCGTAACATTAGTCCTTGCGAGGCCTTTTGTAGAAAAATTGTAGAAAGTGACAAATGGCTTGTATTAGAGGGAGGATTTTATTTCTAATTTCCTGTTTGATAAGTTTAATTTGTCATATTTCAGTGTAAAGCCTCATTTGGATGTTTCCAAAAGAATCCAGAGGAAAACATTGAAGTAGGTGCATTATGCTGTGAATGCCAACTCAACAATTCCTTTAATAATTTCAAAATAAAAGCCCCTTACTGCTGTTTAGGTACACAGAAACCATTTATTTCTTAACTGGGCTTTTATTGTGAAATATCTGCAGGAAGACGATGTTAATTTATTCGTTGTCATTTATTCCCAGCTCACAGCGACCACAGTCCCGATCGTTATTTGAACTGAGGTACAGTAAATGAGTAATTATCTTCTCTTCCAGCTTTTACCAAGCGCCAACTTTCTCAGTGAGTTTTAAAGTGGGTGAGTTCAGTAACTACTGAATAATGTGCTTCACGTGTGTGTGGATGCCATAAAATAATTCTCAATCTGCTGCTTTGTTTACTTGATAAAAGATGTTTCCACACCCACCTCTGTGCAATGGAAAAACTGTACCAGGCTCTAATAAACCAGTGGGATGGGCTTGGTTAACTTTTTGGCTCGCACATATAGATAGAAAACTACACACACACACTTACACAAAACTCTCTTACACACACACACACACACGTCCCTGTCCTCCTGCCAGTAATGAAGCAGATAATAAGCTACTTCACGCTCTGCTGTAGCAAAACCAAAATCAAAACACTGTTGATTTAAGAATCAAAATGCGTACACTCATGGGTTTTTCATCTTCCATGCTCTGTGGAAGTGATGAGGTAGAGCTTCACTGTGTGTGTGTGTGTGTGTGTGTGTGTGTGTGTGTGTGTTGTATATCAAAAGCCTGAGGAGCAGAGTTTGTGAGGCAGCGTTGAGAATCCATTCCTCGTGCCTCCCACCTCATTTCAGCTCTCTGTATTTCCAAGAAACTATTCTCTGACTTTGACACAGAGATGTCGTCACCAAAACACTTTCCTTCTTTCTTTAATTTTGGAAAAAAAGAACAAAAAGAAGAACAAAGATGTAAACAAACCGTGCAAAAATTACGAAGCTGGCAAGACAAAAAAAAGCATCAAACCTCTGTGAAAATGAAGTGTAAATGAGGACTGCAGGTATATCTGTAAACTAACTCAAAATGTGACTAAAAGTATCCAGCTCAGAAATCAAAGATATGAAGACTTTCCACATAAAAACTCTCATATTGAATTTCTTCATTCAAATAATTCTGATCAATAACAAGACAAAGACTCCTGACCTGGCTTTGCTGCTTAAAGCTCAACTACTTCCACCTTTGTGTGTGTGTGTGTGTTTATGATACAGTAATGAACATATCCTCCTCTAGGGGGAGCCACTCACTGTACAAACTGAGCCTTCCAAGTTAAATGACAAGCACTTATTGATGTGCATATTAAATTACTCACAAACACATAGAATTTACTTTAATTTGAATAAATGGCGTGAACTAGAAAGCACAGAGAGCAGCAACCTCTGCAAAGGAATAATCCAGACCATCATCCAGCATGTGTGTGTATTTGTAGATTTTTAATAAAATCCATTAAGCTGTGATAAAGCTGTGGGTTTTAAAGCATCTGCACATTATTCGAGGACTTTCTGAAATTTCTACATCCCATCTCTGATCTTGCTCAGAATTTGTTTCTTGGGTAATACCCTAATCTGAGTCTCTCTGTTCAGTAGTTTTTCCATAAATGTAGGTGGGGCGGTTCGCAGCCAAGTGTGAAGCGGCTGGGATGAAGATCAGCACCTCCAAGTCTGAGGCCATGGTTCTCAGCCGGAAAAGGGTGGGTTGCCTGCTCCGGGTCAGGACGAGGTCCTACCTCAGGTGGAGGAGTTTAAGTATCTCGGGATCTTGTTCACG
>OOFC01018759.1:0-10786 GCA_900323345.1 Pseudochromis fuscus
AGCGTTCACAGTGTAACTGTCTGTAACAATGACTGTCATAAATATGAAAATATTTGGCTGCAAGGCTAAAATATGCATCAATCTCATAAAAAGTTGGCACCCTTTGCTGGTGTTAGACGATGAGAAAAAATGCAGACAAAAAAAAACAAAAAACAAAAAAAACTAATGTCTGTCATGACGTATGGTTCAATAAGTAATCTTACCGCACCATAAACAAGCTAGTAAATAAATGAATATCTTTTGGATGGTAGATGGTAATACTTAAACATGATCATTCACTACAACATTCAGAATTCAGAAAAAGACTCCAGATAAACCAATACTGATTGTTACCAGTTGTGTGACAACCGCTGTCCAAGGTGCTGATACTGGTGCTGTCCAAGGTGCTGAAAAACTGCTGATGGTCAACAGTTTGTCTTGAATGATTAGCCTCATCATTTGCCTTACTGGTTAAGCTCACTGAATTGTAAATTTCCTGTTTTTCCACATCCTGGATGATAAGTCTTTGAAACACTCCTGTTGCTCCATACACTAAAGATTTTGGTTGGTATAATGACATGATGCCTGCAGCAGGTTTGAAATAGTTATTGCTGCCAATTCTGACAGGAGCATCCCCACAATAACAAATTCTCCACACTCCTCTCCTGAAACTGTTTCTTTGTGTTTGCTCTTCAAAACAACAATCCACACGAGTGTTTTCTGATCTCACACCTCTATCTGTAGGATTATGTGATTAGTTACTGCCTCCTATGGTCAGGATTGTTTGAATATGAACATCTGGAAACTGTGCACTACAATTACAATGATCTACAGCCACCGCACTGCTCGACAGGAGAATTTAACTGCACGTTTGAAGAGAAACTTTATTACTTAACCATTTAATTTCCAGTTTTAATCTCATTATCACAAAATAAACAGAAAATATCATCCAAGGTGTTTTTACATGCCAGATCTAGGTGAATAAAAACATCTGTTTTGATGAAATTCACTCCAGAAAAAAATGTTTTCTTCCCCTCCAAAAAACGGGAACTGTGAGAATCCAATTTAGACACTTGACATTCACAAATATAAACTCATCTTCTGTATTTAGAAGTCATGAAGCTACAGACTGCAGTCAAATAAAAAAATTAAACTATCTTTTGAATTTTTCACATTTTTGTTGCACTGGTCTTGTCAGATATTCAGTAACAGTGACCAGAGGGGCAGAAGTGTAGTGTGTTAAAAACGTAATGTTATGTGTTCATTGCAGCTTCAATAAACCGTTGAATTCACATCGACAGTCAGAGTGGAAGTGTCAAAGGCATGAATCATTCAGGTCAGAGAAAGCATGGCAAATGATGAAATACTACAATGTGGGTGTGTGCATTCATCTGTATGTGTGTGTGTGTTGCTATGAATGTGGATGCATGTGTTTAGGACTTTTTCTGTGATTTGTATGTTACTGTCTATTTATATTTCTCCATGTAACAGTCATTTACATGTATTTGTTTGGTCGCACACTTTGACTGCCTGTGTGTGTTACAGAGCATCAGAGGAAACATGGAGGAGGATAGAGCGTGCATGCATTTTGCATGACTCTCTCTTTCCCTCTCTCCGTGTGTGTGTGTGTGTGCGTGTGTGTGGCTGAGCTTGGCAGAGTAGACTGTGTGACCAGTGACAGTGAGCTTTAACATGTGCTGACAGCTAATCAATAGCAGATAGTGTTTTTTAGCTTTTAGGGAGAACTATTTATAACAGACTGCACCATCACTCTCCAAACCAAATCAGATATTTCCATGGGATGGACCAAGTGCTGCACAATCATGGTTCACAGGATTGTGTGCAATGTGTTGACTGCACGTATGTGGGTCGAGCGTTATCAGAAGTTAGATTGCAAATAGTATAAGTTGCGTTTAGCCAAATTTTTGGACATAATGTTTTGGACTCTCAGATGTTTTGGACTCCTCCGCCATAGTGGTTATATTTTGGCCTGCATTGATTCGTTTGTTCATTTGTTAGGCTCATTACAGAAAAACTGTTGAATATTTTGTGAGATATTAGATGTTTACCAAGAAACAAATACTTGAAATTTGGACAAGATTAGACAAACAATGGGATTCTGTCCAAAGAAAAATCCCCAAATCCCCCAGAATTTCTATCTATCATAATGTTTTAGCCGAACAGTGTTGCCATATAACCCCTGGAGGACAACAGTTTTCTGTCAACAGCATTAGTCCAACTGGATTATGCTTTGGTGGAGGTGTGTGCTTTCTAGTTTATATTCAGTGCCTCTTCCAGCCTGTTATTGCTGCTTTTTCTCAGCTTAAATTAAGGTTTAATAATGTGTTACATGTCAGTGCAAAACCATGTGTGTGTGTGTGTAAACTGTCATGAAGTTATGTCAGCATAACTTCATGACAATAATAATGTAATAATGTTGTTTTGATACAAGATCACAATCTGTTGATTGAAAGACACACAGAGAGAGAGAGAGGACGTCGTCCGTGTCTCATCATCAACCTTCCTCTTCCTCTTCCTCTGTCTCACACACTTCACACACTTAAAGCTCGACTCGTTCCTACTCCATCACTCTCCTTCCCTCCTCCAGACTCTTCCTCCTCCTCTTTGTCTCACCCCTTCTTTACTCCCTTTAAGTCCTTTCCACTCTGTTAATTTCCCACCCGCAGTCCTTCACTCGCTCCCTCTCCGTCTCCACCAACCAGTGTTGTGGCAGCTGTCATGTCACCTCGTTTCACTAAACAAGTGACTCTCCATAATTACCAGGTGGACTAAGTCATAAATCTTATATGTGTTGACACCACTGCCGATGAGGAGCGACATTTGTTTGTCACACCAGCCTGCAAATCACTGAGCAATCCAGTCAGCCGTGCAAACAGGCCGTCGATCTGTTGATCGATGAGCCAGGTTTTAACACAAATGATGGAAAATGTTTTGTTCCTGGCCCGTTCAGTAAGACGGGCCCTCTACAAGTCACACAGCAGCCAGTCAGTCAATTTAAGCTCCCAATGAATCCAGTCAATTAGCTAGTAAACAGATAATCCTATTCACAAATCAGCCTGGAAATTTGTAACACATCAGCATGCCAGCCATGTGCAATTAAAACTGGGCAGCGAGCCCTTCTGTTCAGACGTGGCACAGCAATTTTTCTTAATCAATCAGGCCATTGTGGAGCAGCCAAGAAATAATCACAAAAACACATAATAATTTACTTTCCCTCTGTGCTGCTGCTTAATTCTCAACATCACCTACAAGTACAGGGGGTGTAACACCATTAAAACTCATAATATTCAAGTTGCTGTAGATGTGGAGTAACCTCATAATGCTCAAATAAAATCTACAATAATTAAAAACAAGCTACTCTGTTTCTTTTCTTTATTAAGTATTGTCTGAATTTAAAGTCTCTATGTCTCTATGCATAAATATATTCTAAATAATGTTGTAACATCAGCAAGAAAATCCCAGAATTAAGTCAGACTGCATTTAAGCAGCGCTCTGGTCCACCCGTCACACAAGACATTTGTTACCCAGACATTCAGTCATCCAGTGGTAGCCATTCAGCCAACAGGCCGGCCAAACGTCATCCAGCCGTCCAGTCATCATCCCTGTTGCCTGCCCATTAAATTGGGTCAGTATTAACAAGACCCATGCTGCTGCTGTGGGAGCTTCAGCCCCTGAAGCTGACTCCCTGTGACAGGACCTACGTTACATAAGGAAGAAGAGGAGACTGTGGAGCCAGCGAGGCATCTCTGATGGATTTGTTTGTTTTCAGGATGTCTGTGGTTTAAGATGCCGCTGCAGTTTAGGCTGTTCACCAGCACATATAAAAAGGCCCACATGAGGAAAACATGCATGGAGATCAACAATGTACTGTCCTGTCAGGATGAACATTGAACAGTTTCTTTGGAAATTATTTGTACAGTATAATAACTGCTGACACAGACAAAACAAAGTCATATTTTTAAGTTACATTTTCCCAGTCATTTTTTGCCGTCTACATAGGGATGGCTCCAGGGTCCAATGTTTGTCAGGTCACCTCTTCAGATTGAAACACTTCAACAGCATTTTTTGATTGCCCATCCCCAGAGGATGATTTCTAATTACTCATTTTGTTTCTATAGAGCTATCCTGTAAAAGACATTTTATAACCATAAAATTTACATTATTTAAGAAAAAAAGTATTTTTCACATAAAAAGATAAAGAAACTATATTCTGATTCTGACTCTAAATTAACAAAAACAAGAAAAACAGCATTAAAATACACTAAAAATACATGATCAAATACTCATCATGGTTTGACTAATATTCATGTTTCTATTTAATGATGGAGCTGTTACATTTAAAATTATTACTGTAAATACATTTCTAGAATTTGAAACAGTTGGCGTTGTGGTCAGGTTTAGCTGATCAAAACATTAAATAAATGTGTTTTTATTAGTATAATTATTTTTACATATGTAAATATCTTTTATTTATCATTAAAAATGCAAAAATTATACATGATTTTAGGTAACATTTTAGTTAGTTTTACACTAGCGCAACCAAGAAGTCCATGTTTTTGTTTAGTTGATGACTAAATAACTACAATTCTCATCATCCTCAACTTTATCTAAGATATTACTTTGATTTGTTTCTTTCTTTCTCTTTAAAAATAAGATTATTGACTCGAAAATAGTTTTGAGTCAATAATCTTCTTTAAAAGTCAAAATGTTATATCTGCATTTAATTTTTAAATGGTTTTCTTCAGATTTATGTAAAGGTACAGCCAAATAATAACAAATAATTCATTTATCTGTGGTTGTATTCTGGTGTAATTGTGTGTGTATTGAAGAGTATAGTGTCTGCAAGTGTAAACAGAGGTAACTATCATCACTGTGTAGAAAAACAGCTGTAATTATCCCCCATGTTTACACTTGAGTGACCGAGATGGTCTCTAAATAGAACCTTTTAAACACCAAGTGACATCTGTGCATGTATGTGTGCCGATGCAAAAGCCGGCTAGAGGCTAAACTGCCACCTCAGTATTTGCCACCACTATGGGGATTTTTCACATGTTAAATTCATGGCAGTTTTTAAACCTCCTGAGTGTATGATACTCAACATCAGTGTTAAAAAATAAATTCCATAAGAAACCCTTCAGAGAATTACTTTATACATACAGTTATAAATAATGGATGGCTTGAGAATCTAGGTTTTCTTCATATTTTACTCTGCGTATTGAGCAGTTTTCATGTTCTTCAGAAAGAAAATATCTTTAAGAGCAGTAAATAAAAGACTGCAGGTGTTTAAATCTGAATGAACTGATCCTACCTTCTCTTCTACTCTTATATATTATTTGAGGTATTTCGAATCAATAGTCAATCAGTCTGACAGTAACCTCAATGTGCTTCAGAGGTCATCTAAAAATAGCTTTTTGATTTATTGTATCTGCACGGGATCCAGAGCTTATAGCTGAAGCAGCACCCACATTATTACCTCTCACCAGCACCTGTAATTGTGTCTGTCAACCATTTCAAAAGCACTGAGCAGAGATATGACCATCTAAGAATATCCCATCACAGCATTAGCAAGCGGATGAAACCCATATTTTGTATATCTACACCAATAGAGGGAAGAAGAATTGAAGTTGACAAAGCGTAGGTTGTGTTTCCGCTGCTGATGGTGAGGAAATAAGGTGGGACAATTTGGATGAAGACCGGCCAAACATAAAAGAAATAAAATGACAGAAACACTATAAAAAGGCGGAAAGACATTGAAATAGTGGAGTACCTTTTAAAGCGAGATTGTAAAGTGGCTGTAAAAGGCCGAGACCTGTGAGCGAAAATCAAACTGATCCTAAATTTAGCTGCTCTGATGTGTGATGATGATGCTGTGGCAGAGCCTAAGGCCTCGTCACCTCCATGAACCCTCACTGGTCCTCAGACCTCCTCCATAAACAAACACACATCTGGAAACACAGAGACACCCACACCCACAGAGATACATACATAGTTGAGCACAATCATACAGAATCCACTGGGATGCTTTAGGTTTAAAAGACATTTAAATGAAGTAAATGTCTGTGTAGCTGTGGATGAATTATTCTTCTTAGATGATTTTCAGGGACAATTATTAAAGGCAGTTATTAAGCAGCACTTGCAAAGTTATTCCTGTGTCTTACATTACAAAACAGTTTTTCCACTGACATTTTGGTACATTGTAACAGCTGGTTTAATTACATTCAGACTTTTTAAATTATGTTTTAATGAAATAAATTAACTCTAATGAACTGCATTAGAGTGTGAAATATTTGGAAGGGGTGGGTGGTGGACGTACAAATCAGTCGAGCGACACCAGAGACTCGATGAACAGATTGTAGAATCAGATAATTGTAAACATGGTGTCCCAAGTGATTTTTTGGTATTAAATCAGAGCACAAACCAAACCTCAACCACATACTTTGCCTCATTATAACTATAAATACAAATAGATCAGTTAAATTGAATAATAGTGTAGACAGTAGAAGTGGGTACTCTACTGCAACATATGATATTAACTTTATAATTATTGCAACCTCTTTACAACTTTGTTTAATATGTTATTTAACAAACACTTCAAAACATATCTTCTGTTGCACTTTAGTTGAATATAAACACAATTTCTGCTGGATATTGTGTGTCATCATGTCCCAGATTTGTTGATTTCTGATCTGGGCTCACTGGCCGACCGACTAAGAAACAGTTGACTGTTTTTTTTCCATGTTCATCTTTTCTCACTGTCTTTCCTTTGAGTTTTCCCATGAGTCTGGTTCTGTTGAAGTTTTCTTCCCAGCAAAAGGGAGTTTTTCCTTCCCATTGTTGCCAAGTTCTTCCTCAGGGGAACTGGTTAGAGTTTTCTTTAGAATATGAAAAACACTGTAAGGCCTTGATCTCACTGTGTGAAGTGCCCTGACATGATTTTTTTTTGCAATTTGGCACAAATATAAAATTCAATGCATTGAATTGAGACAGGGCTGACAAAGGAGCCCTGCACACTTTCCAAATGTCATCACTGAATCATATAGTGTATGTTAAGTAAGTTAATTTAATGATGAAACTCCTATCGAGCATGTGAGTGACACATCCCTCCTGCAGAAACATGGCTCTAGTCTTTGTCTTCAGTGTACTATCAGCTCAATTATCACTGATCAACACTTTTAGCCTAGAGCCTGATCTCATTTGAACAACCACCTCACCAGGTAATTACACAGACGAATTCCCCTGATCAGGCTGATGTTGTAGAAATCGATGAGACCACTTGCTGCAAATTTCAGTCAGAACGTTAAACTGTCAGTCTTTTTCATGAAAAAATCCAACAGATGCCACAATGCAGTGAGTCCTAATTATCTGGTATTACATTATCATTAATACTAATTCTGTGTTTCCTTGGTTACCAGTGTCTATAAATAAACATCATTCAGTTTGCATTTACTCGTCTTATGTCTTATATTGATTGTGGCTACCTGCATGCAGCAGTGAGGTTACAAAATACAGGATTCACACTATGTTGCATATTGATCTTATCATAACAAATCTAAATCTGACAGTGATGCACAGCTCCATCCCCGTCACACTGACAGAGCACAATGTAAAGCACATTTTGTTTCACTTTGGGAAATTCTGCCGGTGAAGTGCAGAAAAATCCTGTGGGATCCGAGTGTAGTTGTATTAAATTATGTATCAAATCTAAATGTTTCACTCTGTTGCCAAAACACTTGTAACATTGCAAGGTTAGGTGATTATATCATAAAATCCTTCCCTGAAAGCATCTGCAAATGTTGGAGATCATCAGTGTTACACAATTCTTACAAAAAAACAAAACAGAAAAAAACATTTGTACCAAGCAAATGCTAAAAGGTGATGTGGTAAATGATCGTTAGCAGCTGTAAAAGCCTCTCTGCTCAGTGAAGAATAGATGAGCAAGTAATATTACATATGTGCTTATGCAATAGACTAAAACGAGTGTGTGTCACCTTTGTCTTTGACTGATCTGCTTTTCCAAAGTTATATTGGCCATTATCACCTGTTCATCAAGCTCATCAGCCATCTAGCTTCCTCCAGTATGACCTTTTGCTCATTTTTTTTTTTTTTTTTTTTGCCTCCACCTGTTCCTCATCATGAATAGTCTGACTGATTAGCATTTTTGGATTTCTGTCTGTTCCAGTTTTTGCACAGTTTGCTTCACTGTCTTTGCTTTTTTTTTATAGATTTAAACTTTAACCCTGTTTCCAACTAGTGGTCCCAGCATGTGAGTTTATTCCCTGGTATATCATTTTTCTATATTATTTTAATTTTGTGTACATCAGACAAGGAAAACCACCAACAATCCTAATTTTGTGCAAATAAACTTCTCTGAATATGAACACAAATACAAGACACAAAGTAGTTTTGAAGAGAAGACAGTACCATATTTTCTGCACTGTAAGCTCCACCTAAAAGCCTTTAATTTTCTCAAAACCTGACAGTGCGTCTTATAATCAGATGCGCCTTATATATGGATAACGTTTGATTTACCGTAGCGGTATCAGACTGTTTCTTTTACGTGTTTACTGAATCAGGGAAAAGTTCCCTCCACGTTTGTGATGCACTAACTACGTGATAAAAAGTTGCACTACCTGTTGTACCTTGCTGTTGGTAAAAGATAAAACTACGTCACTGACGTTACCTCGGAGAAAAAAATAAAACAGCTGTTCATGTAGCTTTGAACTGTGACAAATGGAGTTGGAAATATATTGTTTTCAACGAAGGCGGCGCAAATACTGGTAAGAGCTACTGGTACGTACAGTAATGTATTGTGAATGTACTAGCTTGTTTTGGGAGTGAACAGAGTTGTCAGAATGTTGGTTTGTTTTCTATTAATAAAGTTTGATTGACTGACTTATCTGACTGTTTTGTTGACATTCACTTTAGTGCAGCTTCATCTAGATGGATGATAACACAACCCCAGCCACTACAGTAGTTTCTATTCTATGCACCTTATAATGCAGTGCACCTTATATATGAAAACAGTTTTAAAATAGGCCATTCATTGAAGGTGCGCCTTATAATCTGATGCACCTTATAGTGTGGAAAATACGGTAATAGATGACAAAGCTTGAATTCATTTAACTATTGAATACATTGTCTCCCTTGTACATGCATCTCATAAACCTCAAGAAGTAAGAACACAAACTAAGAAAGCAACATGGATTTGATCCTGCACTGACCTCCTGAATCACTCAACCCTAAAACATTTTTTTTAAACTTGGGATTCGGAGAGATTAAATTTGTTGGGTGGCCAAAATAAAAAGCTAAAGTAAAAACCTATCACATGAAACAGCTTTTATGGGACACTAGAAGATAAAAGCGACTGGAGGATTTATGTAAAAAGCATATCTCAAAGAGGTGAAAAAGAAAAATCTCTCAGTTGGACTGGCCTGTTGTAAACCCAGCGTTAGCTGTTTCCCTTGAATGGTTTTGATGTGTTTCAGTGGATGACTGCCAAGCCGAAAGATAACCGCTGTTGAACCAAACAAGCTCCTGCTCATGTGTGACAGGAGAGGCCGAGTGGAAACAAACAAGTGCTCTGACTTAAAAATAGCTCACTTGGACTTATTTCTGTTCCACCCATTAAAAAAAAAAGGCAGCTATTTAACCAGGGATTTAAATCCAATATTGAAACACGATTCAAAACACTCATTCCCCACTACAATTACCCCATAACACACACTTTCATTTGGCACACAGGCCTGGAGTGTGTATTGTGTTGTGACTTCCTCCCATCCACCAAATACTTGTCAACACACATCTCTGTCAGGATGAAAAGAAGTCCAGTGCATTTCCGTTGTGTGCTATTACAGATAGCAGAGAGATTATGATGGCCCATCACTTCAGGGGGTTATCAGCCAATCAGATTATAACCTGAGTGCTCCTGTTATGGTGCATGCATCTGCTTGTTTTGCATGAGCTGCTGTGGTGTAACCTCGTGTGCACTGTGCGGTGACCTTGGAGTCTCCCTATGCTGGCACTCAGGATGTGGCTCCACAAACAGCTAGTGCCAAACATTGATTACCGCTAGCACACAACGCCGAGCAGTGCAGCGCAGGAAAAAAAGGGACGGGGACAGAGATATTGGCTGCACAGTTAACAGTTATTTCCCCCATCTCGGCCTGACTGTCTTTCTCTCTCTGGCTATGCGCTTTGTTGCACTTTCCATTACTCGCAGGCATAGCAAATGCAATATTGGTTGGTCAGTCATTCGCACACTGTCAAGTTGTTTCAGTAGCTCTGTCATAAGGTATTTAAAAGCCACGCTCCAACCTGTGAATTTCAGCAAAAGATGTTACAGAGGTCTGCTGAGCTTTATCTCCTTTTCAGTTCACCAAAGATGGAGGGGGAATAAACCCTTTGCACCTCAGCTAATTTAATCAGATCTGAAACCCAGTGAGCAAGCAGCCAAACTCTTAACTGAATTCATCTTTTCTTTTACAACTAACCTGCAATCCTTAGATTTATATTTAGGCTCATGCTGGCAGTCACTCCAAGGTCCCCTGCAATGTTTACAGACGCGTCCTCCCTAATTTTAGGAAGGCAAGCATGGCGGTAATGGAAAGTGACACTATCTAGCCAGCACTCTTATTCGCTGTAGGGCATTTTAAAGCTGTGGCTGCAGCGGTAGCCACCCGGATGAAAGTCCTGCTACCAAAATGTCTGATTATTTCCACATGTACACAGGAAGCAGCACGATCACCAGCATACTCAAATGTTCTTTTTGTTTTCATCAAGCAACAGC
>OOFC01018759.1:14273-32242 GCA_900323345.1 Pseudochromis fuscus
ATTTCTGAACCTGCGTGACCTTGTCGAGGGATATACTCAAGTGAAGACCTGCTGGTATATTTATTTCCGGGGGTGAAAGTCCCCCGGTGGCGTTGTCGTGACGGTATTTAAAAACTAGATTCTCCTGCTCCCGCCACATGGGCTTGTTTTGACTTTTACAGCAAAATCTTCAGAAACTCCACAACTACCGTGAGCAACAAGTGTGTGTTGGTTTTACCTCGTACGAGTTTAATGCGCATGCTCTGTGTCTTCTTCCTTGTTTTGGTGTGTTACAGCACCACATACAGGCCTGGCATATTTACTACAGCGTTTTCGGCTTTTTCGTGTGGATGCAGATATAAATATCCGTTTTCGGGGGAGACGTATTCGTTTCCTAAGTTAACTGCTACCCTTTTTAATCTTTTTTTTCTTGTTGCACTTATATAAAACCTGTCTTATTTATGTTACAGTGATAGCCAGAAGTCAGAGATGTCTGATGCTGGTGAGGATATTTTTAAGGGACTGCTTCAACCTGTAATTGGAGACCTCCAAAGGTGTCCATCAGATACTTATCAGGAGCCGTGCAAACTTTTTCATTTAGGCTTTGAAAAATCAGAGGATAGGATCCCGTCTTAAAAAACAAAGATAAACAGGATACGGTCGCCATGTTACCTCAAGAGGCCAACAGTGTCTATATCATCAGTACATGGAGTTTTCTCTGAGAGCTTTCAAATTGAAAATGTAAAAATAATGAAACTGACAAGCTAAAGTTTTGCAATGTCAGTTAAATCCTTTTAAAATATGAAACCTTTAATGCATATTCATTGTAACACGCTGACACTTCTGATGATTAAAAAAACAAAGAGGGAATGTGACAAAACTGGCATCAAGAGCTGTGCTGACACAAAGCAATAACAACACCCTGTGATGTTGCCTCTGAAACCAATGAAAGGGACACACCTGTAACCCTCTGGTAAACTGGAATGAAACAGATAATTGAGGTGTCACTCCATGTCCCGGGGCAAGACATGACAAATGCTAGAAACTTCTGATAAGAAACAAACACACTCGTCCATGTTTCATAACAAAACCAGTGTATATTCCTGTGTTTATTAATCTAGGTAAATGTAATAGGTCACAGCAACACAGACACAACATTAAGGCAGTGAAATAGTCAGCAAAGAAACACAGTTCATATCATGAAAACGCCGCCTTTTTCTCTCCACCGTGCTATTTTAAAACACGCTCCCTTTGGGGACAGGACGAGAAAAAGGAGCAAGGCACTACAGAAAGTACAACAGATAAGGAGAAGCCCCATCTCACTGGGGAAAATGCCTTCTAGGCTTTTATGATGTATGAAAGAAGTCCACGAGTCAGTGTAAGCGGGCGAACACATGCTCTCTGATTTGCAAATGATTCTCAAACATTGTGGATGAGGAGAAATAAGCCAGAGGAGAATGACTGTGTGCAGAGAAGGTGAAAATGAATTAAAGGTGTCAAAAAAATAAACATTAAAAGAGGAAATGAGGAGGAGGAAAAGGACAAAGTGTGACGATCACCATATGGAGCCAGGAATAGTGCAGGAACTTCCTGCTTTGAGAGTTTTTAGGATGTAAACATAAAAAAAAAAAAAAAAAACAGGAAACAAATCAATATTTGGTGTGAGCACCCTTTGTCAAATCCTCCAAAGTACACCTGCATACAGCTTTTTAATAGTACTTTACATGTAGGTTGTAAACATCTTGTTGTCACAGCTCCTCTGTGGATTTAAGCTGTCTCACTTGCACATGTCTCTTCATGTAATCCCAGACTGACTTGTTGATGTTAAGATCAGCTCTCAGTGGGGGCCACACCATCTGCTGCAGGATATGTTGTTCTCTGTGTTGCTGGAGATAGCTCTGAATGACTCTGTGTGATTGTGTCCTTTCCCGTACAACTGAATGAATTTTGGTCAGATCAGACTCCAGCTCTGAGAGTATTGTGTTTTCATGCTGAGTTAATAACCACACACCATCCGTATCGCTCCATTGGCTCAACATGAGGGCTAACACCTCATCATCACCTTCTCCTGTTCCCCTATTGCACAACATCTCACCATCTCATCCTTACATCCTTGTGTTGTCTCTCCTATCACTGTGCAGAATTGTATGTTCAGGAAAATACAACGGTTTCGATGGAGAGTTTCTTGGATGTGCAATAATGAAATATTTGTATTTTCAATATAAAACATTGTGTTTGAAGAATAAAATCAGTTTCTCGCTTTGTATTCTTAAAAACAGTGTTTGACCCCAGTGGCATTTTGCTTCAAATTAGTGGTTTTGCTTTTTTTTTTTTTTTTTCTTATAGCAAACAGTGAACACAAAACAAGCTTTTGGGCAAAACTGTCACACCCTGTGCAGCTTTAACTGTAGCTGGGGTATCTGGTCATGTAAAACACAATGTGTGTAAGGTGTGATCACTGACCACCAGTGATCCATTGCCAGCCTCATTGCTAATAATAGCCGTTTGCACCTCAGTTTTTTATTTATTTTTTTCTTGGACTGTCCTCCAGAAAGACTCTCCTGGAAACTCGGGGACTACCTTCACACATCACACTAATTGGTCATGTGTTTATGACTGTTTGAGCAAACGGAGACTGTGAGCTCATTATCTAGATAAAGTAAGTCTCAGCTACACCCTAATGAACCTATGTAAGTCATTTATTTGAGTTTAGTTTCAGAACTTCAGATGTTTTTTTGCACAATTAGCAGATGAGACCAATTTAAATACTAATGAAAAATAGCTTTGCGTGTCACATTATACAACACACGCTGCAAAAAGATGTGTTAAAATCCCATTTTTTTTACTTTCTATCAATCTGTTTTCATGGCAGAGGGATAAAGTCAACCGTAGACTGTACGTAGAAATAGATGAAGCAAGTGGAGGCCAGTGTGGAAGTGAAAAAAAGTGCAATACTCCTGACAGCCACTGGAGGCTGGCTCCATAAACCTCTGGCTTCAATTGACTCCAAAAAACATCTGTATCAATCATGAAATACTCAGTCGATAAATTTTTTCTTCAAGATTTCAGTTGTCATTAGCTCAAGTTAATTCTTATTATTAGTAAACGGGTGGTTTCTATATTTAAAAAAATCACAATTAAAGTAGATATTAGGCTTCAAAAAGAGGAATATGGGTGATGTCACGCTGCTTTCTCCATTTCTATGATATCAACATTACTATGTAAGACAAACACTTGTCAGAGTTATTTGACTCTTTAGTTTTAAGTGTTTTACTGGCTCAGTACAGTGTCCCTGAGCAGTGACATTTTCCTCAATGACAGTTGACTTCCCACTGCAAAAGAATGAAAGAGCACCACTACTGAGAATGAGTTATTTTAAATCTACAACAACTCAAATCAAGAATAGTGTTAAATGTAACTCTTATACTTTAACATTGCAAAACATGTGACCGTACTTATTAATTTCTCTGTAGCATCAAATCTGATCTCCAGCTTAAAAGAATGTGAAGCCTCTTGAAACTTAACACAGGTTACATATTGTACAGTATCTAACCTTTACCAAGCCACAGATTTACACTGACGTTGTCAGTCTGCGGAGTCTGTGCGGACCGGACCACACTATTTTACTTTTTGATTAATAGCAGGATCACAATAAGACCTAAAACATAAAAATGGGGTTATGGCCATTCGAGGCATTAAAATGTAATATATCATGTCCTCTGTGGACCTTATGTTATATGTCCTTGTCTTTATATAGTACTCATCATAATGTGTACTTTCCTCCCGTAGAGACCACAGTGACAAATGGACCACTGGTGCTCCTACAGATTTGACCTGACAGCTTATCCCAGTGGATGCATCAAAGAACATTTATCTCACCACATTCATATCGCACATGTTGTTTTGAAAGGACTTCAATTTATCCTAATTAAATAGAAGCATTATTTTAGATATCAGCTACAGTATTGAAAAAATCTTAAAACACACTCACTGTTTACTTCTAAATGTTGATCTCCAATTTTCACCTTCACGCAAGAACAAAATAAAAACGACAAAAACAAAACAAAAAAATGTGGTTTCTTGCTTTTGCTTATCTGGCAAGTTTAATTTTATTTCCAGATCCTGCATCTCTTTCAGAGCGACTCTCTTTATCTTCCTGGCTGTAGCTGGCCTGAGTGTGTGTCTGTGAGTGTGTATGTTGTGCATAGGTGTGTGTCTGTCTGTGTGGAGCACGGCGAACGCAACTCATTCATCATCCATGTTACCAGTTGAGCTAATGAATCTAACCTTGGCTACACCTCAGGGACAAGAGATGGGTTCAAAGGTTGTAGCTCAAGGATACATCAAACCCTCAGAAGCCACACATGGAGCAGAGTCTTAATCCTCACTGCAGATTAACACTAAATGGTAAAATACATCCTATGGAAAATTAAATACAAATCTCCAGCTGATTTAAATTAATACCTCAGTCAGTAGACAATTTTTAATTATCTTTGCCTTTGAAAATTTTGAAACTATAGAGGAATTGATGCTGTGGTTAAGTGATAAAACAGCCTTTTTATGCCACTTTTATTGGGTCTCGCCTCTTCTCTCTTCCCGCCTCATCCCATTTATCCACTTCCTCAAGTCCTTTTCTTTCTAACACCAAAAGCACAAATTCACTGAGACCGACATACCAAAACCACTTGAAGTCATGTTGATCCACTTTCACTGCTGGCCTCTTTCAGTTTGTCAGTGTCTCACAGCCTGTTGGATAAACATTTATGCATCCCAAGTGGATAGATTGTTTCAGGGAATCACACTGATCTCGGTCAAAATGAAGATGAAAACAAATATTTGAGTATTTCCCCCAGAGAATCCATCACCACACCCCTCTCCTCTTCTGTATAACCCACATACTATAAAGTATCTACAGAAAAACTGAAACCTTGATGATAAAGCTAATCTCACATTGATGAATCCCATTTTTGGTGGATGACCTTGCTACAGAGACACTTAGGTCACTTTCATCAGGAGCCTTTCTCCGCACACAGCAAAAAGCAGCAGAAAACAGATTTGTTCAAACAGCTGAGCTTTTCTTTATGTAGTGCATTGAACTTACTCCTACTGTCTATCCCCAGCCCCCAGTCTGTGCTATTCTCACTGGTTGTTGTGTACTCGTGCATTCAACGTTTTACAGTGTGTTACAGTCCCAGATCTACAGCTTGTCGTTGGACTAGCTGGACCAACTCCCCAATGATGCTTCTTTTCTGTGGCTCCAAACAAAGTGCACAACACTACAACAGCTGATATACTGAAACCTGAGCCAAGCCATAAATTTTTACTACAGAAACTTACTAAACCACCATTGGTGTGCACTTCTCAGTGGCTGTGGCTACTTGCTGATAACAGCACCTCATACACTCCAGCAACAGACAGATATTTCCAACAACAAAGGGCGATTGAACTGAAAGCCTCTCATGTTCATCCTGCCTGTGTTTATCTTCTTTTAGATGCAAATAGATTCTCTTTTACCGCATTCATGCACCTACACAGACTCTTTTTCATTAGTTCACAAACAGTTTTGCCTTGCACTTTATGAACTTAAAAACAAAAGCACAGTGACTCAAGTGGTTTGAAGGAGATGTCATGTTCTCCATTTTCCTCCTTTGTGTCTTTAAGCATCCTCTAAAGGAGATATAATACACAGTTTTCAGGGAAGTTTAAATAAGCCTTATCTAGAACATGTCTGTGAAGTTTCTTGGTGAAACTCTGCTTTGATGCTGTATTTTAGTCTCCCTCAAAAACAATCTGTGACAGGTCCACTACGAACAGGTTGTTTTTAGGTGCCTGTCGCTTTAAGGCGCTCCCCTCTGTTCCTCTGCACTGACGTAATGACGCCGTTGCTGTATCCAGGAAATCAGCACAACACGAGTAAAGGAAATTGAGACAAATCCACTTTGCTGTGAGGCTGGCAGCCTGTGTAACGAAATGTGTGGGTTATTACAACCCAAAAGTTTTGGGTTTGGCTAAACTGGTCTTGTACCGAGAAATCCAAGAAGGAGGATTCTGCGCTTCAGACGCTGTGGGAGACCACATGGGATACTCTGCAGGGATTGGCTAATGTAGCATCTCTCAGATCCTGTCAGACATCGCCTGATATATTGTTACATCATAATATATCAGAACCCTGAACAGATAATTTTACCCCAGGTATTTCTCTTCAAGCAGCTCACACAACAGTGAGGTTGTTTTACAATCTCACAGTCAGTGGACTTGGAGATAAGCCACATACCAAACAGTACATATAAAAGATTTTAAAAAGTGGATTTTCCATAATATGTCTCCTTTAACAAATTCAGAGACAACCTGTCTGAGGGTGAATGAACCAAGTCCTCCTGTTCACCTCCAACCAGCAGGGCATGCAAACGCCACTGCCCCCCCACGCCACAGTGTTACTCAACAAATGGAGTGACCTCACATTTTTTCCACGCTGTCACACTGAGGTGAGATGTTGAGATGTGTTCGTAACAGTTGCTCCTCAGAGTTAAAACACCTCAATCCGCCCAGATGTCAGTCACATGAATTATTTGGCACCACACCATTTTATGCTGCTGTACGATGTTTTTATGTAGCAACAAAGTCTCGTCACCTGAGGACACAAAGCTCCACGTTTAGCCGTAGTGGTCAGAGACATTACTATGGATGCAGAAAAAAAGATGTTGTTTTATGTAGGTGGTTTGACAACATTTTAACCAATGACAGGCTTTAAAAAAAACTAAAAAAATAAATTTCTCTATGATGCATTTGGGTAGAGGCTACTGGTGAACTTGATGCAAGGATCTTCTCTTGTTGAACAGTATTTATGTTAACAATGTACACTCTGTAGAGGGTGGATTACATAGGGTAGGTTAATGGAAATATGCAAATCCACCAAACCACATCGTCCTCATCCTTCCCTTGACCTACTTCCTGCATCTGAGCACCATTTCCCAACAAGGACCTCACCAGAATAATGAGAGAGGTCATACACCAGGTGGTGGAAAATGACACATGACAAATTGATCACATGTATTTTTTTGCCTAAAATAGGTTTGAATGGAATAGTAATAACCTTCTGGGACTCGTTCTGCTGGGACGTGCTGGACCTCTCATGTTTTCTGCCATCTGCTGTCTATGATACGGGCCAGTAATGTGCTTTAGTGCTCGCCAAATAGCCATTCATTTTCCCGCATTTTAATCAGGCCAGGGTGACTGAGCAACAGCGTGACATCGCTGTGAAAATATTCTGGATGGATGCTGGAAATTGGTTCCTTGGATTTGTTCTTGGACAGAGAAGGAACAAATTAATTGGAGAATGACAAGGATGTGGTTTTGCGTGGAAATGTGGACTGTTATGTACTATGCTTTATTAACTTATGGTTTTGTGAGAAAGATGTACAGTTATGATATATTGAGTTAATTGCCTTCAAAGACTGCGTGTCTTCAGGAAAAGCTTCATCATTAGTGCATTAAAATACTTCACATACACAGCAGAGAGGAGAGAGGGACATTTATCTCATTGTTGTGTTTTTTTATCATTAAACTATTATGAAGCCCTTGAGATAACCCCATCTCTTTATTCTTTTCATATTACATAACAGCAGGTCTCCATGTCTAGTGGCTGCACAATTTAAGCAGCGAAGTTCATTTTTAAAATGAACTTTAAAACAATCTGTCAAAAAAAAAAAAATCAAGATTTCTGTTGATAAAAACAATTTTTTAGCACATAATTTCACTTTTAGCATGTGCATCATTTTCTAGTGACCTTGTTCACTCATCATGTTGAAGTTAGGTCAGGTGCTGGATTAAATAATAACACATTTACCTATAAAAAAAGTGGAGCAAAAAGCCAAGCGACCCGTGATAGATCAGCAATTTGAGCTTTAGAGCAGACATGGTGATACTATATGGAAAGTACAAACAGCACCAATCCTCCATACATGCCATTTATTGGATAAATAAGAATGATGTAGTGTGATTTCCTCAGTCGCAGGTTCTACAAGGAACATAAAAGGTATTAGAAAAATAAAAAATAAAAGTCTGATTTGCAATTTGAAAAGGGCATTTTGACACTTATGACCAAAAGGGCAGGATCAACTACCCACTTCCTGTCTGCACCATAGGAAAACCCAGCTCGTGCTGTCATGTCCACACAAAGATGTCATTCATGAAAGTGTAACTAGGTTAGACAGGAATATGGAAAAGGGACAGAAAAGGTCAAGAAAGGTCAGAAGTTGAGACAAGGAAGTGATGAAGGGACTTAATGAACCCTTCTGTAAAAAACAGGTCTACATTTCAAATGAAGGCTGCAGAAGAATAAGGAGAAGGTCATGTTCCCTAATGGGAAGACCTTTCACTGTTGTGCAAATTGTTGATGCCTGCAAAGGGAGGAGGGGAAATCTTTCTAGTCTGTTATGAACATTGTCGTCTTTTTTGTTAATGTGGAAAATCCTGTAGCTTCAGAAGTCTTATCAAATCAAACCAGGGTTCAAATCTGCAACAAAGCACATTTATTTCTAGTTTTCCTGGATATACCTCAAACGTTGGCGCATTTTGAGTTGCTCGGTCAAGCAGGATGAGTCATATCTGGAAACGACTATCCTTGAGTTTTTCCAGCAGTCTCTAACGTCTATTGAGCTGCAGGTCTTGCATCATGCCCCTCACCCATATATGATGAATTCCCTTTTACCATTTGCTGGAGAGCAGGGGTACGATGCTGCACAAAGTGAACACTTTAGGTGGATTTCCATTCGAATGCTCACATTGTTCTGTACGTGTTAACCTCTTTACAGCTGTACAAAGGTTTTTCTCTGGAGACATTCTGACATTTCACAATCAGAAAAGAAACAAACAACAGGTGTAAATAATAAAATTCATGATGGCTGAATCCCATCAAGCTGATAATGTGCATGCAGGCACAAAATAGATGTATTGTTAGTATTGTTTGTGTGTCTTATGTCATATGTAACTCAGTGGGATGGGAAGGAACAGTATTTCACATCTCTATGTGATTCAACAAATTGTGGAAGTGAAAATAAAAAGCTTGAATCTTGAATATTAATTTTAAAAGTAGCACATATAACTTTTTTTTTCCTGATGCATGTCTCCTTTGCACAGGTGGACATCGAACAAGTTAATCTGTCCTGACCTAAGATGTTCACACATGCTTCTGTGCCGTATGGGGACTTCAAACGCAAATTTGAATAGGTGACTTAATACGACTCAGCTTGGTTTGAAAAATGTAAAACAGTTGTTGGATAGACTGCTATATATAATATTTTTTACATCCAATAAGGTTCTAATTAGATCAATCTTTCTAAACAGGTTAAAATCTGTTCATATGACAGAAGTTGAGCTGATTTAACTGTAATGATATTAATGATCTTTCGAGGCTTCAGTGATCTCCTAAATTCTCATTTAGCATCATCATCAGGTTAAAATTGACTTTGGCTTCTACTGTGTGCAACAGCTTTATTTTGTGACACTTCAGAGATGAAAACCTAAGCACATCATACACAAGGCAGGTTGAATTGCTTTGATAGCAAAGCTGGTAATGATAAAAAAAAGAGATGAGATGAGATTGGGTGATTCAGCAGGAGATAAAGACAAACAGGGGGGAGTGACAGGTCTGAAGAGGCAGGAGGATGTGAATGAAACAGCAAAACTATGACAGGATAAACGACCAACAGCACAACAAAGATGGAAAGAAATAACAAAAAGGCAGGACAATGAGGTTTACTTTAGATCAGGGGTCTCCAACAGGTAGCTCACGAGCCCCCAATAAGTAGCTCACCAAGCAAATCCAAAATGTAAATAAAAATAATAAAAAAAAAACAACCCTGCCCCACCCAACAAAAAATATCAACCAATCACGTTGCTTTTCTGACTGTCACCTCTCCTAATGAGCACTAGTGAGTGTGTGCATTTGGTGGCTGGCGGCTATTGTTTTCAAACTGAATGTGAATGGAATTATCTTTAGCATATGATACTGTGCTAAATATGTACCTGACAAAAAATACAAATGATTAAGAAGAGTAGAGATAGCTCGCGACTTGGTTTATTGTTTGAAAGTAGCTCTCAACCTAAAAAAGGTTGGACACCCCTGCTTTAGATTAATCAATATAGATTTAAGTGACTGGCAGCATGACTGTACACTTCTAGTGTTGTTCGGTTTAAGGTCAAATTAATTGCAGCTCATATTTTGGGTGGGTTGGGGGTCAGAAAAAGTAATTTATAATTATCAGTGTTAATGATGTTACAAAAACTGATACTAAATTAAATCATCAGCATCTCCCTCAAGTTTTGTTCTCAATTTATTAGATATGTTTTATAATATGAATGCTGCTAATACTGGGTGGTGTTACAAGGTAAGACTTACCAGTTTGTCCCTGTTTAGGCAGTGAGAACTGACACTTTTCATGCAAGGGAAGGAGTGAAAATATGGCAAATGTCCTGGAGTACTGCTGCATCTCCGCTGATAGAAACGGAGGTAAGATTCAGGTGGAAGCGAGATAGAGAGAACATCAGTCAGACGGATTGGGGGGAAGGGTGAGAAACACTACAAGAGATAGAGTCTGTCTAAGAACATCTAAGAAGGGCTTTAATTTCCCAGAGGGGCCCTGCAGGGAGCCTGTGTTCCCCACTACACCGTCCTGGGCAGCAGGGAACTCAGACTGGCCAAATGAAACCAAATGGAGGCCCTATGGTGAGAGACAGGCCAATTAAGGTTCAACCAATACCCAGGGTCTCAGATGACCACTGACAGGTCAGACTGGAGGTGAGGAGAGAGAGGAACCATGGTTGATACTGCCACTGGGCACTAAATCAGTTCAGCTGCTGTGTTTATTACAGAGAGGCACAGTTTCATTCTGTAAGAGGTAAACATAGAGCATATAAATTATCCCCAAAATAGGACTACCTCTTGCTGGGATCTATCTTTGTTTTTATGCCTTGTTGGCATGATTAATGAACAGGTTGAAAGCAGGTTGTTGTGTGTGTTTGAAAAAAAAAAACCCAAAAACTTCAGGATGAATTGAGTTACAAAACTAATGAAGATTTATAAAAGCAAACATGGCTCCAAATGTATGTCAAAGCATAGTTTCCCTTCACCAGAGGGATGCAGTTTATTTCTGTGTTTTTAGCCTGTGTCCTGAAGCTAAGTCAATTTAATTACATGTCAACTCTATGGCTGTGCAAGTACAGAGGGTTTCACCAGAGAGATGATTGTGATGGGATTAAATTCTGTAGGAGAGTACATAATTACATTTTTTTTTTTTTTTTTTTTTTACCACACCACTTAGTAGCAACAATATTGTGTGGACTACCTGTGGTTCACCTTCAACTCATGAAATAAATTCACGTCAAGAACAATTTATTTGGGGCTTATCATGTTAGTTCTCTCGACCGACGGTCTAGTACAATCACCTAAAAACCAGACAGGAACATCTTGTCTTTCTTCAGTTTGTATGAGGATGGGTACATACACAAAGTGTGCTCCTCATCTCTACATCTGACTCTTTTAATCATTGACCCTCTTGTTATGTTGCAGGTTAAATTGACCCATATTAAAGTTCTCTGGAGAGAAAAAGTATTTTTCCAATATGACGTCTGCTGAGCTTTAATAATATAACATTTAAAGGATTAGAGTAAGTTTCATTTGCAACCGTAACCCCTGCATGTTTATATCACACACACACAGTTGGTTCAGAAATACAAAATAAATGTATTGCCAGTGATAAGCAACTGACATTTACAAACACATTTACATGAAATATTGACTGACTTCATATTAATGGAGTTTGAAATAAGACCCAGGATCATTATTTTACATGAAACCTTTAGCCGTAATGTAGTTTCTTTCCTGAACTTACAAGCTCTATTTTAAATAATCATCAGTTTTAATTAAACAAAATTTCAAAAAGTTGAATTTTTTAAACCTTTTGAGATCAATACCAAATATTTACATCTCTACAGATGACAATTCTGCTAAACATATTGGCACCAAATATTTTTACTATTTTACAGATATGATTTTGTTATTTATTTGTTGCACCTTGCTAGCATCTGGTTGGACAATCTTTGCCTCCATAACTGCTTTAATTGGCAAAGATTTAACAAGATGGCGGAAAGATTCCTCAGAGATTCAGTCCATATTGACATGCCAATATTTATAAGATTCATGGGACGCACTTTCATGATCACCTTTCATCATCACCACCCGAAGGTGCTGACTGACATCTGGTGAATGTGCAGACCTGTCTGATGTGGTATGAGCATTATCTTGTAAAAAGTAGCCGTTAGAAGATGGTACACTGTGGTCAGAGAGGGATGGACATGGTGAGCAAAGGTAGACTTTGGCATCTAATAGATGCTCTGAGTGGCGCTAAGTATTTCAAGAAAACATCCCCCAAGGATCCATGCTTTAATGTTTACTCCAAATTGCGCCTGAAAGTTGCTACAGGCATTTTCATTCATCTCAGCAGACCTTTATTTTGACATTGAGACTCATGAGACCAGGTGACATTTTATCAGTCATTCACTGTCCAATTTGGAGGAGACCAA
Source organism: Pseudochromis fuscus (assembly GCA_900323345.1). Classification (NCBI taxonomy): domain Eukaryota; kingdom Metazoa; phylum Chordata; class Actinopteri; family Pseudochromidae; genus Pseudochromis; species Pseudochromis fuscus. The sequence continues at coordinate 26,835 of OOFC01018759.1, forward strand.
ACCCATTGCAGCCTCGGTTTTCTGGCTGGAGAGTGACCCTCTGCTCACCCTGGCTGTATCCCTGCTGTAATGAGTGGTGATGAGAGCTACCGTTGCCTTTGTATTAGCTGAAATGAGTCTGAGCTTCTTCTCTGACCTCTGCCATCAACAAGCATCCTCCCTTGTAAACCCTAGAGATGGTTGTGTGTAAAAATACGTGTCAATAAGTACTTTGTAAAACACTTTTTGGCACGTCCAACAATGTTTCCTTCAAAGTCACTTAAAAACTCCTCATTGTGAACTTCAGCAGATCCTGTTGACAGTGTCTACATACCTACATGCACTTTTTCACAACATTTTGCTGGTTTGCTTTAACAAGCAGTTCAAAAGGTGTATCTAAGTGAGTCGTGGGTGTTTATTGTAGTTAAACACATTTATTAATGTCTGTATTTAGAAAATGTGGCATATGGTTTACTGTCCAGAGTGAATATCAGTGTAAACAGCATTATTATTTAATGTCGCATCAAAACAATCGCAGATGATTGATATTAATAACTTGTCTGATGTGTTGCTGAAAGTAATCAGTTCCTATGGGAAGGACGTCATTTATTACCCTGATCCATTAGACCATCAGCTTCTTGCAGCTTGTGCTGATCTTGGCGTCTTTCCAAACCACAGAGGGATTCGGCCTCTGAATAAACATGTGTATCGCATAAATTAAAATTTAAATCAGGAAGTATTGTGAAACCATTGAACTCACTTTCCAAGAATTTCAACTGTCAACACGTTAAATAGGTATGGAGTTGTTGCATTCTGTGGTTTGTGGTATGTAAAACTTATCTGCTATAGTTCCTTGTGTAACTTCATTCACTCCAAAAAAACATTGCCTGTTAGCTCAAACAAGGCAGCAATTATATCTGTCAATACAACGTAACAGGGAAAACGGTACAGTGAGGCAGCTGATGAATATTTGTGTGGTTGGTTCACAGCTTCTTGTTCTTGTTGTTGTTGTGACAGGTTTTAGAGAAGAATGAAAGATGCAGCAGTGCTTTGGACTAAATGAATTCAATGCAAACTTACAAATGTTAAACAGGCAATGTTTATCATACACAACACTGAGTTTAGCTCTTTGCATTTAGCAGTAAACATAACAGGTTGCTGACACTAATGAAAATGGCCGTAGTTGCTCATAAAAGAGTGTTAATGTTGGAGGATGAAAAGATTTGGTTTAGCAATTCATCCAGAGAGGGGCATTAATGTCTCTATGAAATTTTATGTTAATTTATCCAACAGCTGTTGAGCTATAAGTTTTGGACCTGCCTGACTGACAGTGCTGTGCTGTTAGCATAGGAATAATAAGAATTATTATTTCATTACCAAAGCAAAAATGAAAGACTGATGTCATTTTTTTGTGCATGTCAAAGAGATGACAATGAGATTTGCTGAAAATAAACTTTTGAAAAGGTTCACTGCCCCTGCAAAATGGAAGTTAAAAAAAGTTTTAACAATGTGCCTCGAGTTTTATTGTTTGTGTCTTTATTGCATTTCAAACTCCTTTTAAACTCTCCATCAGTTTTTCTAATATCAAATGCTCACATTTAACAAGTTTGCACTTCAGCACTTCGGCTGACTATGCTATGTTTTTATACAAATGAAGCTGAATTGAAAGTTTTAAACCTCTGAACCCGACTCTGACTCTCTGCCACCACATTCATGATCTTTTCCAAATTTAACCAAAGTCTAAAAACGTCAATTTGACTGGGGTCAGTTTAAAGAGACCTGCTCTGCTCTTAAATGAGCATTTTATTGAAGGTGATATTTACACCAAACAGAAAGTTCAATGATGATTAAATTGATGTTGATTTTTCTCACAGTATCAGACGACAATGCTGAGCTGTACATGGTTGGCATGTAAATGAATCAAATCAGCTTTTCCTGCTAAAACCTCACAGTTACATTTACTAATAAAATTAATTTAACCCAGCTCTTCTTTTATTTATTTTTTTAGTCTTCTTTTATTCTGTTATTCTAAGTATTAATATTAAATACACAGAAAAAAAGGTTCAGATATAGGTATAGAAAACACTAAGCAGGCTGCATGCTGCTCACAAATTAACCTTCCTTACAAAAAAGGTAGGGAAGGTAAGATCTGATTCATCCAATTTGTGCCCACACATAATTAAAAAATAGGTCATTTCAGTAAATAGTTATCAACTCCACAAGAAAAACACGATTCAGTGTGTTACTGAGCTTTCACCCCCCATGGTGAGAGCTTAATAATATTCATGAGCTCTGCATTCATGGATTATTAAGATATATTTAAACCTTATATCCAAGTGCAGTATGCATTCAACACACATGAAAAATACATGTATTGAACCACAATTGCATTAACCTCATTGGGAAGCCTATAAAATGATCATTTATGCATTTAAGTTACTTCTAAGGCCTTCAACTTCTTGTTCTCAAACAGTGTGTGTGTGTGTGTGTGTGTGCATGTGGTATCTCACCGGGGCAATAAAAACAATTACTATTATTCATTCATATATAACAGGGACTCTTACTATTACACAGTGATAGGAAACACAGAGGGTGGTTAAAGAGTCTAATTATTGGTGTGAATGAGCAAGTGTGTGTGTGTGTGTGTGTGTGGAGAAACTGAAGAACATGTGAAAAGCCTCAAGTATCAGTGCACAGTAGCTTTAAGATGTTAATACATTAATTTACATTTTGATTTGCATTGCAGTTCACAAGAGGGAATAACTAAGAAATTGACTGACATGAATAATAATACACACTGCCTTTCATAAGTATGTTAATGGGTGAGGAAAATAAATGTTTTTGTTGCTTTTGTATAACCCCAGTTTAATAAAACACTTCTCAGCTGGTTTGTGATTTTGCTGCAGATGAATGAAAGTCATTTGAATAATATGATAATTTGAATATATATGACTACTTACATGTTTGAGCCAATGTATCAACATATTTCACTCTTTTTTCTGGGGTCCTGAACCTTCTGTCATTAAAATATTTGAAATGTGAGTCTTTTCAGAGAACACAAAAAAGCCAAAAGCACATAAAAATCCTGTAATACTATGGTTTGCAAAAGCACAACTTAAAATAACCAAAATCTCGATGTGCATTTTGTTTTGTTGTTTTTTAAAATGATTGCAATAAACAGACAAAATTTGTTAAGAGCAGTATAAGTGCTGAAGACACACCATGCGAGGAAACACAATATCAGCTCCACACTTTGTAAACACCACTACACACATGAAGCTAGACTTCTACCCTCTCAAATAAAGCATGCACACACATCTAATATATAATTTAAAACATGTGCTTAACTCAATGGGTCTGGAAGACTCTTATCTGGGGTCTGAGCTTCAGATGTCATCCAACACCCAGGGGAGAAGACTTTGTTGTCTCAGTTGGTGTCATGCAGCACAGAGGGAGAAACATTCAATAGCTAAGTTTGAAGTCTGCAGCAGGAAAATAATAATAATAATAATGGTTTGGATTTATATAGCTTTTTATCTGGAAGTCCAGACTCAAAGCTCTCACAGAGAACATTATTCATTTACATCCATTCATACCGGTGGCGGTAAGCTAAGCTAGCCAAAGCTGCGCCTATGGCCCCTCCGACCTCCACCAAACCATTCATTCAACATTTATACATTTATACAAAAGTGTCTTGCCCAAGGACACACTGACAATACTGGGAGGAGCCGGAATCAAACCATGGTCCCCTTGATTGGAAGACTCTACCACTGAGCCACTGCCGTCTACAGTATCATATTATAACGATTCTGCAGGTGTTTTCATACTTGTAGTTTAGATCAACTGGTCCAGAGGTCGAGTGAAAAAAACACACAACAGGCTGCTAGTTCTGGTCCGGTTTTGGTTTCTCTCTGTTGTTTGTACAAAGAGACCAGAGGCTGCAACATGAACTAATGGGTTGAATCATATGTGGACCTGCATAAGGAAATCAAATTCAGATAGCTGGCAGCAGAATATGTTGTACTTCCTGTAACTCTTTTATAAGATCTATAATATATGTGCAAAAACCACCATTTAAAATGTTGTCCTCGATTTATTTAGTTTTCTCATCAAATGCAAGCAGGAGACACCAGAGTTTGACTGAATGAACCAAACTGATGAGGTGCCATTAAGTAAATGTTAACTTGAAATAAATCAATAACCAGTCTGCAGTGTCTGTTACCTCTCAGTGAATTTTAATGCTTTCCCAAAACCATTGACGAACTGTGAGTAAATCTAACAAATGTCTGGTTGTATTTGCGAAACACACACAGTTAAATATTCTGAAGGCACCTGGACAAGTGTGAACTGAAGAAAACAACACACACAAACTAGAGGAGGAGACATTTGCAAGAGTTCACTGAAAAATATGTTCACGCTTTTCCTAAATGTCAAACTAACATTTAATGTGTAAGATTAACAGCGAGCGTGATATGTTAATTATGTGACGTTCTGTTTGAGACTGATGTGTAGATGTGAGTCTTACAGCTCAGACTCATAAATCACGCAGTAAATGAGACAATTAACTTAAACGGGAATAATGTGGTGGATTTGGGAGCAGTATATTTTTGTTTAATGCCATATGCAAATAAAAAGTAACTAATTAGTCTGACAGTATGAACACATTTTCTAAAAGAGAGACTAAATTGATGTTTGTTACTTAGCAAAACTTGATACAGAAAAACATTATAGCAGTGATGTTCAAACCAAAACATTAAAGATTTACAATTCATTTAACTTTAGAAAACGTTTTCCAAGATGCACAATTTTAATACATATTTTTCCTGGCTAACTATGCAGCCTACGCAAATGACATCACGAATCACGTGATTTTTGTTTTGGTAGCCATATTGGACGGCAAACGTAGACGGCATAGCATGCACGTATTGTTTCAGTGAAAGTGAAATCAGTGTTACAGATCTGGTCGAAAAAAATAGCAGAAATGTTTTTTCATTGTTGTGCATACGGGTGCAAAAGCAAACAGAAAACAAGATGGGACTACACAACGATCTAACAAGTGGCTGTCAGCCATGCAGAGAGCTGACTGGACTCCCTCTGCAGCAAGCATTTCATATCAGGTAAGTTCAACATGATTCGTGTGGATGCAGCCCAGTGATTAACAGCGACAGGCCTTGTGACTGTCATTGATCAGATAATGGATTTGTGAAAATATGAATTCATGCAGTCTACAGATCTGTAAGCGTCCAGAGTTTTATACGTCTTCAGAGACTGGCTCGTGTAAGGGGAGGGAGTGTTGATGAAACAGTTGAAAATGTCAACGTACCGTAAATCAAGTTTCAGGTTATAATCAATGAAACTAGTGAATTTATGAACATTGATGTTGTAAGGATCAGCGCCAGTGCTGCTGATTTTATCCCGATATCTGCTTT
>OOFC01018759.1:32262-51205 GCA_900323345.1 Pseudochromis fuscus
ATGATTCGTGTGGATGCAGCCCAGTGATTAACAGCGACAGGCCTTGTGACTGTCATTGATCAGATAATGGATTTGTGAAAATATGAATTCATGCAGTCTACAGATCTGTAAGCGTCCAGATCTTTATACGTCTTCAGAGACTGCCTCGTGTAAGGGGAGGGAGTATTGATTAAATTGTTTAAATAAATCAGGTTTCAGGTTATAATCAATAAAACTAGTAGATTTATGAACATTGATGTTGTAAGGATCCAAATGCTGCTGATTTTATCCCGATATCTGCTTTGTGGACGTCAGCGAGCTTCTGTGCGACACCAGACAAAGTTATTGAGCTGCTGTTTTGAGATTCATTATGGCTGGACATGGTCGCTGGACATCCAGGTAGGCCGTCCAATATGGTGATGTAAACAAAAATTGTGACGTCACTGCACAAGGTCTATACTACTGGATAAACTCCTCACACAGCTCTCGCACTGTGGGAATTGGCACGGCAAGAGCCTAAATAAACCCTCCTCCTCCTCCTCCTCCTCCACTCACAGTCTCATTCATCAGGCTTAATCACTTCCACTTAAATATCCTTCCCTGTTATCGGCATGCTTGGCAGCTCTCTACAGCTGGGAATGAAATAATTTACACTGATGAAGTGATGCTCAATTAAGTATTTTTTAATCCCTGTTTGCTTCATATGTGTTGATCTTAGCTGCAGATTTGACATCTTCGGCCTGCGACTGACCGGGCTGATGCAGGAAATCCATAAAGTGATTGAATGTGTATATGCACAGGCACGGACCTGAGGGAAAAATATCCAGTCTGATGTTATGTTTTTGTTCTTCAGTGAGCCAGACGTGTTGACTTCTTTAGCCAGACAAAAAAATCCCAATATTGTCATTCTAACAAGGCCCCCACCAGCTCAATACATAAGGGACCTGATATAGCCAATGTGATGCCTATGTAACCCTGAAGTTACATTGTTAGTGGCAATAACACAACATAAGCTTTGATCATGACTCTAAAACATCCAGTGACAAACCATGTGTGTTGGCTGTTACTGGATATCAGGGTTACATTTTTGATTTCCTGATGCTGGCCATATAATTATGACTGCTGTGACGGCCACAGCAGTGCCAGTTTCCCACTTGGTGGTTGGGCTGTGGGTGTGGTTAGTTTAGGACGATGCCTGGCACCTGAGGTTGGCTTTGGGTACTCACCTATATATATTGGTGCCAGACTCCTCCTGCTCTCTCTCTCTGATCAGCTCCAGCTTTGGTTTGGGGTTCGTTTTGGTTTGTTCTCGAGCCGTTTGTCCTGACAACATGGGTTGAATTGCTGTCATTAATAAATTTATGTTCTTACTGACAAGGTCGATGTGTGTGCTCAACATTTTTGTCCTTCCTGTGAGCCAGGTCGTGACACTGCTGAAAAAAATATCTAAAATCAAATAATAATATTCCCAGAATTATCCCCCTTTTTAATTTTATTTATTTATTTTTTTTTTCATTTTTTCTCTCATTACTGACAGTTAACAAAATGTATGCATTCTGAGTATGGGTACAGGTCAGTTGGGAAATTAAGATAAAATCAAAGACTACTATGCAAAGTCTTATGTTGAAGACATCAGGAGCAATCATGGACTGAACCTTACATTTGGAGAGAAATGACAACACAGTGCAAACAGTAGTAATAAGTGATTAAACAAACAGAATAGAATATAAATAAATTCATGACTGTGGAGAGAAGGTTTGGAAGAAAACCCTGAACCTCCTGTTATCAGAATATGATGGATAGATGGTGTTTGTGGGTGTTCAGGCAGGAAAAACTATGTTTCTGTACCAAAGAAGTGGAAGCAGTTCTTCAAGTCACATCACACCGTGTTGTGTATGATCAGGGAAACAAATTTTTATCGAGAGAGCAACAACCAGTGGAGGAGATGGGTTAGAGGTAGACGTTTTGACAGGAGAGATGGATGCTATAAAGACGGCACCGCAGGACTACCCTGGAGAAATCCTGGCATGATGTCAATATGTCTCAGGTTTCAGAAGAAGAGCCAGATCTCTCCCCATCTTCTTTCTTCAAGCAGTCGTTCCCCTTTTATTCTCATCTCATCCATCACCCTGACATGTTTACATTAACATTCTCCACTCCTGTTTTTCTTTTTATCCATTTTCTCTGGATGTGTCTCTCTCATCTTGCATCAACATATATGAGACGATTGTATTACCTTGAAATGATAATTGATATTTAAATTGTCTGGAAGAAAAGTGGAGTTAGTGGGAAAAAAACAACCTTGTCTTCCTGTGTTATGTTTGAGATTTCCAGTGTATAATAAGTGCCACTCAAACGCAGTGGATGGCAAAAGTTTATAGCTGCTCAAACGACAACTTACATCAGATTGGTGAGGGAGTTTTATCGTGTGCGGCGAGTGGTGAAATCAGCTTTGGGAGTAAAGTGGAGTTAAAAATAAATAAAAAACAAATAAATCTGTAATCTTATACAATGGTTTATTTATTTTACAGATTTTTCCCACTATTTAGAAACTAGACAAAAACATTAATTAAATTCAAAGACTTTGATTTTGACTTTACATGCCTAATGTGAACTCACCCGCATAACTTGTAACTGTGAATAACTTTGATATTTCCATTAAAACAATGGGTGTTTCTTTCACATGAAAAGTATTTTTATTCCATGAAGCATTTAAATCCATGTTTAATGATGTAAATACATTTATTGAATTTGACAGTATTTGTGACAAATTAAAAAAACATTGATTCTGTACTTTTACATTGAATTGTTTATTAATTGACAGATGTTTGTACAATGATATAACTTTTTCAACTAAAGTGTTGATTAATTGATGTGGTTTGGTCAGTTTTATTGTTTGCACTTGTGTAAATGTCCTCCATTATACATTTAAAAACCCCAAATTACATGTAATTCATATAAAAATGATATAATTTCATTTCAAAAGCTGTAAGTTGTAAATACAAATTTTAATGTGATGCTTTGTGGTGGTTAGTGTAACCATCCATTGATTTTCACAAATGAAAAAACACTGAACATCACTTGTCTGTCACTTTCTGTTGAAAAACATTTTTCATAAAATCCACTTCATAATGTGTCAGTGCTTAAAGTTTGTTTGGTTTTAGGCACAAGAAGAAGTTCTCAGGTAAGTTTGAAGACAGATTTTACGAGTTCGATCCTGACAGCAAAGGAACAACTGAGGTCATAATATAAAAAAGGCTGCAGGTTGGAAACAGGGCATAAACAGTGGTTTCCATATTAAAATGTAACTTATAACATCCATCTGAATTTCATTTGGTTAAAGGGATGCTTGGCTGCAGAGGAAGTTATTAACTGAACACAAACGTGTCACCTGAGGACATCTGCTGATGCGACCACGCTTTAGTAAATCCAAGAAATAGCTCCACCTGCTCTCAGAGAACTAGAGAGAGTTTTTCTCCTTGACCTCCAAGGTCTATAGACCTGCAAAACTGTATGGTTAAACTGAACAACCAAAGACATAATGGATTAGAAACATTTAAGAATGGGAGAAATTATACAGATTAGAAAAACTCAATAAAATTACTTGGGTTCTGGCAAATAAAACTACTAAATACTTATAACATTAATTCAATAAACACACACTCTGTTAAAACAATCATAACCCTCTGAAGCCTGTGTTCACGCCGGTGTGATCAGATCAAATGACTGTTTACGATGCCGTAGCATTAAGACACAGCCTCACCGGGTCTCTGTTTCAACTTGTGTTGAAAATATGGATTTCAAACTATTTACCAGTTTTTTGAATTGTAGTAATAGACCTGGTAAAAGCAGACTTAGGCTATGATAAAAAATAAACATCATATTTTTTCCTGAATCTTTTGATGTTTGATGCGCGTGAAAGTTATATTTGCATAGTTATGGTAATGAATCATTACACCTTTGTGGTTTCCACAGTAAAGAAAAAAAAAATCTTAACCTTTCCTCCTTTTTTTTTTTTTTTTCAATTTTATGTTTAGTGTGTTCATACAGTATATAAAAAATAAATAACTAATTGTAAAACCACATAGGTGAAGTTGGGCTGAAACAAAACAAGGCAAGATCAACAATAAATGGACCCCAGACCCCAGAGGGCTACTCAACAACCCAACCAAGTGTGATGCAACAGAAAGGGAGCACAACAAACATAGCATAAGCAGCCTCTTTATCAAAAGTACAATCTTGGCAATCTTCAAAAAAAAAACAAAAAACAGTACCGGTTTCATTTTTATACATTTCATTTCAGGAATCCTCTGGTTGCAAAAGCTTGAAGAGGACTCACCTGACATTTTGCACATTTTGCTGTAATAGAAACATGAGATAACCTTGGGAGGAAAAGCTCTATTTATTTCCCACGGAGGTTTTTCAAACCTGTCTCTCCTCACCTCTGTGTATCTCTCTCCTCTCACCTATCCATCATCCTGACACCTGTCTTTTATGCTCTTTTTCTCCCCTATTGTACATTTGCATTTCTCTTAATACAATACAACAATAAGATCTGGTAAATTATAATGAATTAAGCTCATATGGATAAAGAGCTGCAGCTTATTTTACAACATGCATCATTGCAGCACATAATATTTCATCAGTCTCCAATATCTGATTATTACAGCCAATTTCCTGCCAGAGTGAGTGTTTTACTGGTGTAGTAAAGTGAAGAAACCTCCTCAGGGACTTCATCGTATATCATACACCTTCCTGTGCGTGTGATTGCTGAACCTAGAAATAACCTGCCACATTGAATATTTCCCTCAGTGTGGTGCTGAAGGTAATGTTTGTTGTTTCAGTCTGTCCGTCTATTTACTGCACCTGTGACTAAAATGTGATGTGCTTTCACAGTCTCTGCCCAGGTAATCATCTCCGTCCAGTCAGTGGAGGGCCTCTTAAACTTCTGAAGCAGTAATCCACCACTGCAAAAGACGCTGAACTTTTGACTCGAGCGCCACGGTGTCCTGTGGAGAGGCTGAGGATGAGTGAGGAATACTGGTGAGGGAACGGCAGAGACGGTAGGTCCACACAGGATTTTAAACACATTGTGCCATTAATTGTTCTCTCATCTGTCATTCCTCCTCCTTTGCATGAATCCCCTCAGCTTCCTTTAATCACCACCTGTCTCGGTCTATCTATAATGTTTGGTTTCTTTATCCTCTTCTGTATGTTTTTCTCCCATTAATTGCTTCCTGTCCTGTTTTTTCCCACCCACCCCTCCCTTCTCTTTCTCATCTCTCTGCAGTGTTTAGCTGCAGAGTGATTCATATCCCCCCCTGCACCCCATGACTGTGGCCACTCCCTGACCGTGTCTGCATGTTAAATTTCAGACTCACATACATGCACAACCACGCACACGTCAAAACATAAAAGACACTAATCAGAAAGGAGAGAGACAGATGACAGATAAACAAACATGGCCTGAGTCATTGGCACATGTCCTTGTGGGCTTTCGTGCCCTTTTTTAAGAGTACTGTCTTCTTCTCATTAACATTCCCAGCCAGCCTCTCCTGGGTTTTTTTTTATTGTGGTGTGGAAAATGGCCAATCTGCACTTGTCAAGTATAATTTATGTTTTTTTTTTTTTTGTTATTTACAGCGATACATATGGGGTGTCCTATCCTAGAGGGTGTCCTATTGTCACACTTTCTCTGGCAATTTCCCTGTTTCTAAATTACATTTTAGAGCTGAGACTTTTGTAGACATTGTTGATACAGTCACCTTAATCCCCTATGTATTACATGTGCGTTATTTTGTCTATACACACAGAAATCCCATAGCTCAGTCTCTGTGTGTGTGGGTAATGATATCACTAATTCCATGTCAGACATCCTCCTCCAGCTGTTGTCCTCAGAGTCTGCATCGACAACAACGTGGGAATTCTCTGTTGTTTTATAATCTTTACCTTCCCTTGGCTTTCCTTCAAGCCATCCCTTTGCACTGTCGATATCGGTGCAGTGGTATGTTGAGCTGGAGTGAAAATCCCATGATATGGTTGATTCAAGGTTGTGAATTGACTCATATGTTAGAGCAAAGCTGCAAATCAACAATTGAAAGGTCCATTGCACAGGTGAAGCCACATTAAGTGGGTTAAACTTGCCTGGGGAGGAAACACCAACATGCTGGAATTTCTACCCCAAAAACAAAGATCGATTTTTTCATATTCTGGATCATATTATCCAAATCAATCTTTGATATATTGTAGACCATGTTAGAAACTTGTCCTGTATTTTTTTTCAAAGTGTCTTGACCATTTTTGGTGGAGTCATATGCATAAATGTCACATATGGCCCTATCTCCCAATGTTAAAGAATCCTTCAAAAAATTCCTGGATCCAGACGGTGATCCGGATCACTTCCAAAATCGAATCATTTGTTCCTTATCCCCATCTGGACAATCCCTGAAAATTTCATCGAAATCCGTCTGTAATTTTTAGAGTTATTTTGGAAACCAACAGACAAACAGACAAACCCAGGCAAAAACAGAACCTCCTTGGTGGAGGTAAATATATAACTTCACAAATCCAACAATCACATATGATTAATATACATATAAAGAAAACACCCAGGCTGTGCAGCCTGTTACCATAGGATTTCCGTGCAGTAGAGCACTCTACTATGCAAGACGTTATCTCTTCAGTGCACTTACTGAGTATCAATATTATATGATATATGTCTTGTCTTTCTTCAGCCTAGTATCCGAGGAATTACATTCATATTACCTGACAAGTCAGAGAGCAGTGTGCCCTACATATATTTTCACAAAACAAAACAAGAAGGGCAGTTGGTGCTAACTGGCCCCAGAAAGACAGGCTTAGCAGCTATTTAGATTTATTATAGAATAAAGATTTATTTTGAATTGAAATGATTCTGTAAGTAACTGATGAAATCAAGTATGATTCTGATCTGAACGTAAACTGCCACATGCTCCATTGAGGTGGAATAATTGGAACCAAAAGGTATTCATGTAATTTGGTATTATGCACTGCAAATGCAGGGAAATGCCCCTCACAGAGGAAGGACAGCTTTGGGAGGACACATTAACAACATAAGACTCTGGAAGCTTGCAAATATAGGCCATCCGCTCTGCAGAGAATTTGGGTCTCTGAGATAATAAATCATCAGCTAAAGAAAAGATGCTCTGACAGCAATGTGAGGAGCGCATTTGTCTGCACATCAAAGTGCAAAATATATAAAGTCCTGGGTTACACTGTTTTTTGTGTGGCCACAGTCACAGCTATTACAAAAAATGTAGCACCTCTTGTGACTAAGAGTGAATAGCTAATCATTAAAGGTCATAGTGATACAAGAGTGTGAATTAAAAAGGGCACATTTCAGTAAAAAACCCTTAGAATGATTATTCAATATTACAATATATGTGTACTATAACAGACAGAGAAGCCATGGTGTGCATCAATAGGTGAACTGTGAAATCAATACCTGTTAAGTCTTTTTGTTTTGATTAGATGTGTATAGTGTGTGTGCATACACCTCGACACCATCCCCACCAGGGTGTCTGTACTCTCTAAAAGTAAAAGTATCTCAGTATATTACATTGATGTTCTTTGTTTGCGTTTTCAAAGAAACCATTGATCAGATGTCTGAGCTTAGAGTAAAGGTCAAGTGTGTGTTTCAAAGAGCAAAGGCTCTCCAAAGCTCTTCAATTATTTAGATAAGAGTCATGTTCATTATGGGAGACTGCACAGTAAGTGTACACATACACGGCCATGCAGGCATGTAAGAGGACCAACAGACAGCACTCTGTATTAACTCTTTGTCTTTTGTCTCTCCAGGGAGGTCCAAAGGTCTCCCTCATGCTGGCAAATCTGAGATACAGCAGCCAAAATGTCACACTTCTTCGATTTCATATTAACACCAGCCGAGGTCACGATGATTTCTGATGGAAAGGTTTCTGCGGTTTTTCATGAGCTTATCAAAGACTAATACTGAGGGTGCTACATGTAGTATTTACCATGAATTAATCAGCATTTTAGTTCATAGCATTTTACCAACAATGCACAAACAGAGGAACAAATAGAGCTGGCAGGAAGTGGGATCTTCAGCTGATGAGATGCAAAATCCTTGAAATAAAAGGTTGGATTCAAAATATTCACACTGGGGAAAAAAATCAAGTGACAGATAAAAAATACCAAACGCTGTATCTTTTAATGTGATCAAAACACCCCGTATTTTTAACAGGACCAGCCGGATTGTTGAACATGAGTTGTTTTCTTCGTACCCTGCTGAGACTGGTGCTTGAGGCTTTTTAAAAGGAAGCTGACATAATAAGTGCCTGCCGAGATTTATTTGCAGAGAGGAAACTGTCGTGATACAGCAATTAAACATGCCTTTAACTTTGTCTCTGCCAAGATTTTTAGTGATATGGAGCCTTTGTCACAATAACACAACAAAAATGATGTTGTGAAAACAGCAAGTCTTGCAAATGCAGTGAGTGTTTGCAAATGGAAGCATCTAGAGAAAGCATTAACACTGCAGAACGCTTTATTTACATCCACTCCGTCAGGACAGCTGTGTTATTAGGCTTTATACCAAACTATGTTATGTTGTTATTGGGAAACAGCTTATTTTGTTATTTTTCCCCTTAACTTGCAGTTTCCAACTTTTATTGTGAACCATCTCGGCTGTTGCAGTTTTCTAAATGGATCACACTGTTAAATGGTAAAATAAATAATGTTCATGTTGTAGTGTGGTAGAATAAAATGATGACAGGAGATGGTGAAAGGTCAGCCTGTGGCGAGACTTTTATGGTAAGACCAGAAATCACAATGGTTGCAGAGTTGTCCCCAAGAAAAGTCCAACTTGGATCTGTCAGGGTGTGGTTATTATAGGTTCGGATTGTGTGTGTATTGTTTGGGTTTCCCGTCTGCCTGTGCGCCTGTGTGTCTGCCTACTTGTGAGATGATGGTGTTTGTCTCTAGAGGTCCCTGAGTGTGTTCTGTTTGTTCTCCCTTGCTATGTAAGCCAACTCTCAGGTCCCACTAACTTGAGGAGAGGAGGGTAAACCAGGTCATGTGTCATATGTCAGTGTACTGAATTTAGTACATTCTCTACAGTAGTTTTTGTGATCTATTTAATTTTATGAATTACAATTCTCAATTGATGAATTAGTGGGCCAATTTACCGTAACTTGCAGAATGAAAAATAGAGTTAACCCAACAGAGAGGTCCAGAGTGATCATCTGGAACAGCTGGAGTTTTCCCTGTTGTCCACTTGACCCTGCAGGTGAAGTCACTTACCCTGACTTGCTTACCCTGGTGTGGGACCTAAAGTGGAGGTTCACACATCTTTTAAAATGTCTTTTATTACATTGACACTATGCTGCCTTTTACCATAATTATGACAAAACACACACTCTCTATAAATCCCAGTTCTAGCAGTAAGAAAGTGGGAGCTGAGTTCCTCAGTCTGTATTTTTATTTTGCTGGTTTTACAGGTGAAAAACAATGATGGAAATAAGTTGAAAATTCAAGGTAAACAGATGAGATAAGGATGTGTTTAGTGACCTTGCCTAAAGGTGCAAGCAAGCTATCTGGAACACAGGAATAAATCTGTGTATGTTTTATTGTGATGTTCAAGTTCGTGGATCAAGTTGTTGTTCATATGTTTCTCTGTTTTCAATTTTACTCTATTGTTGCCCCAACAAATCAGCTACTGCCCCTAATGCCACGTCCACCCTCTAGGAGAGCCCAGGCCCTAAAACAAAAACAAAAACATATCTGGAGGCAAAAATGAACTGAATTTCACCAAAAATGTAACCAAACATCATTTTTAAGGGATGAACATAAATATGCATATGCGTAATGATTTAGGTTTAAAGGCATCATCATCATTAAATTAAGTTAAATTACTGTCTAAATACAAGCAAAGTAAACAAATTAAACTACAGTGAGATTTTAGGAGGTAGTAGGACATCGCTCTACCTCATGTCCAGCCTCTTAACATGTGATTACACACCACTGGACACTGGTAACTCTAAATGATTCATTACTGAATTTAGTGTATAATGTATTCTAGTCAAACAATGCATGTGAGTGTTACAATA
Source organism: Pseudochromis fuscus (assembly GCA_900323345.1). Lineage (NCBI taxonomy): Eukaryota > Metazoa > Chordata > Actinopteri > Pseudochromidae > Pseudochromis > Pseudochromis fuscus. The sequence continues at coordinate 42,348 of OOFC01018759.1, forward strand.
TATAAGGTATTGTGGGGAGTTCATAAATGCTATGAATTATGATTTGATTCCTCCTTCATATCCTTGTGTAGTCTAAAATAGGGCACACCAGCTCTGCCTCAGGAGGATTGGGCATAAATCATTACATTACAAATGAAAGGAAGCAGAGAGGAGACAGGTGCTCAGTGTACCACAGAACATAGCAAACACAGCACTGTTCAGCAGCAGATAAATGGCAGCAGCTGCACACAGATAATGCTCACATAGCAGGAGGTAGATATGCACAACACACATGCACTGTTTAGTCACAGCATCATTTGATTAGAATTCATCATTCTCGGCTAAACCTGATCTACTGAGCTAAATGGTTTGAAAAGCAGTGTGGGCTTGATTGTCTGGGTGGGAGCTATGTGCAACATTTCCAGACCACTGATTAAGTATTTTCATCTTAACTAGAAAGTGCTCAGTGTGCAAATGAAGCAGAATACTGATGCTGCAGACTGAACACTGTCGCCCACTTGTGGTGAAATAATAACATTGAAACACTTTGCTCAGCCATCAGGATTTTCTGCTGGGAAGCTAACACAATCCTCTTGGTGGAGATAAAAGCCCGAAACATGAAGATCACAGCATACAGAAGATCAGATCATCGTTTATTTTGTCATTGCACATTTATTGGTGTGGTGGAGGTAGGTAGAGAGAGACTAAATTGGATTTTAATTGGAGGTGTGGTATCTCCTGAGCCAAAAGTCTCACAGCGGCTGGAAAGAGGTTTTGGTGGAAGTGGACCTTATGGGTTTCAGTGCTCATTGGCCTGTGGAAACAGTGTGTTTCAGGTTGTATCCTGAGTCCTTCCACCTGAACAGACCATGAGCTGGGTGATGTTCATCTCTGAGGAATAAATACTACAATAATGGCGCATTTACGCTGGTACCTACTCGCTTCGTTTCGCCTCGGATCGCTCGGGATCGACCCCCTTGGTTGCATTTACATTGCCGAGGATAGTCCCTCCTCCGTGTAGCTGGCCGTCATTCGTGACGTCATCTTTTATGCGATTCTTTTGTTTCTGACCGCGCCGTCCAGCTCCCACTGAATTTTCTCATCAGCGACTAATGACAGAAAGGTTTGCACCTCGTCCTGAGTCCATGGGGCAGGATTTCTAACAAATGCCATTTCTCTTCTTGTTGTTATTTCAAACATGTCTGCACGGTTTGACGAAGATTTAAAAAGGGCTACGTGTTTGTGGGGACAGATTACGTGCCACGCAGTGATGATTCCGACCGGTAACATTTTAGTACCTGCTCTGAACTGACCAGGTACTTTTTTTGGAACCGCAGGAGAGGAGGTACGAAAAGTTGTACCAGGTACCAAGTTCCAGGTACTTTTTTACCAGTGTAAATGCACCAAAACCGAAGTGAAGCGAAGCGAGTAGGTACCTGTGTAAATGTGCCAGTAAACTCCTTAATATTTAAATTTAGCTTGATATTCAACAGTTTTGATTGGCTAACAGTTTTAACTGTTTATCCATATCTCATCTATTACTTTTAGTTATACTGTTAACTTTTCAACCAAAACCTGTTGAGGCCCACACAATCCTGTTTCAAATTTCAGTTTTCTTCCATTTAGTTACACAAATTTTTCCCCCTGCTTTAGAGTGCGACATGTCTTAAATTTGTGTCTGTTTTGACTAATCCAAGTTTCCTGCATGTTTTAACTTGGGTAGATGGTCTTGTTTCCTATTTCTTTCATTTCAAACTTCTTTGAATGGACAAGGTGATTTATGTTATCTTACAACTGACTCTCACTATAGATTTTGTAAAAAAAAAATAATTAATTAAATAAATTTGAAAAAATTGAAAAAGGACAGAAATAGTTTTTTTGTCTCTGGCTGAGTTCTAATTGGATCCTTGTTGGAACTCTGTCTTTTTTTTTGGACAATCCAACTTAAATCTGTGCCAGCAGGTTGTTCGTCTGACTTTCTGTAGGGTAGTGGTCCAACCATGCAGCCATGAAAACGTGACACTAATTGAATTGTCAAGAGGAAAACAGAAACCAAACACAGACAAACTGCAGGGAACATGAGACACTAGCAGAATATAAAACGTACTTAGTGACTGTGTTTCCTAAAACCACAGATGTAGCAATGATTACAGCAGCATTTCTTTACCTTAAAGTACACCTCTAAACCAAGTGTTTGGATTTTCTGTTTCATCTGTCATTAGACTTCTGGTAGCAGTTGAGTAAAGCACAAACTGTAGTCGATGAATTTGATATCATTCACGACCAACCATGAAAACCTCATTACGCTAAGACATTTCTGTGGCTAAAGTGAAGCAATGATGGAGTACTAATGAAGAATCATTTGGCAAATACAATGCAAAGCAGAGAACACTGATGATTAAATATTTTTCCCCCGTTTGACTGTCTGGTTTTTTGGCTCAATATTTTTAGCTTGACCTTTCCTTTCCATTATAACAACGGGAACTACATGTTCACGTCTACAATCACTCAAACTGAGGTAGAGGCAGAGAGCCACACCTTGCCACATTCATTCTCAAAAATCAGCTGCTTTTAGGTTTCCTCTGACATTTCAGCTGCAGGAATATCTTTGTAGTTGCATAGCGTTCGGTGAAGGCAGTGTGAGGATTACACCGGGAGTGGGCAGAGAGGTTAAAGGAGTAATGATTTATTCCTCACTGGAGAGATGGGAGACATTCATCACCGGGAACAAAAAGCCTGTAGCAGTGTTTGAGCCTTGGATGTTAGCGCGGCTGGTAGAGACAGACAGCAATACGACCTGTCCTGAAAAAGATGCCCCGCTTTAACACCTCAGACACAAGGTTTCACTGAGGCTTGTTGCCTGCAGGGCTGGTTTATTAATGGATGCTTGGTTGCTATAGAAAACGGTAGCTTTATAATACATGTGCAAGTGACATTTCCTGCATGTGATCATCCTAATACATTTTAGGTAAGATTTGCTCACATTAAAACTTATTGGTATTGGGGTTTTTTTTAGGAATAACTTGCTGCAGTTTCTTTACAGGGGACATGTTATTTAAATCCAAATAATGATGTGTATGTCTGGTACAGATTCAATAGCAACAGTCAATATTAAAATTGTGAGATATGGACAAAGAAAGCAGACCTGGTTAGTGCAGCCCTCCATGTCCGTCCGTCCATTACAAAAAATAATGTACAATTAAGTTTTGTAATGACTTAAGCCCACATAATAATGTATACTTCTAAACTGTATATTCATGCCGTGTTTTTCCTACCTGAATCAAACAGGAAAATGAGGGATATGATGTATGATACAACATTTTAAAAATGTCAAGTACAGACAGAAAACAGATAAGCTAATGTAAAAAAAAAGGTAAAATAAGGTAGAGTTTACCTAGGTAACACATTTTTCAAATTATGTATATTACTGTAAAAAAATAAATAAATATATATAATAAAAAATGTAAATGGGAAAAACAGATAACTGAGCTAACTTAACCTAATACAGACTACAATAAAAAAGGTACTGTTTAAAACTGTAAAGCCTATGTAATAATTTATTAATTCTATATCTATAAATATAAATGTATATGTGTCTATGTGTATGTATGAAAATACATACAAATACAATACAAAAAAATACAATAGCGTACAATATAGCTAGGCAGTGCCTAAAGTCTATATAATAATTTATTAATAAGAATATATATTAAAATGTGTATTCCTGTTGCGTTCGAACATTAACCAAACAGGTAAATGTCAATAAAAGGTTTTTAACAGGTCATGTTCGGACAAAGAAAACAGACATGCTAGAAATACAAAAACTACAGTAAGGTGTCGTGTAGCTAGGTCCATTCACATCAGCAGTTGATAACTTAAACTTAAGTCAAACAGTGGACGTGAACACCATAACACGCCCGCTAAAACCAAGTTAAATATTAACGCAACACTGCCAAGCTTCGGGTCGTGATTTTAAAGAGAATACTGTAATAACATAATTCAGTATAAATGTACATGTGAAGCCGGGCGGGCCGTCAAACAGCAGCGCCTACCTCTCGTTTGACGTTCCATAGTAATTTCTCCTTGTACTCTTCCTCCGTGCAGCCCTCCATGTCCGTCCGTCCGTCCGTCAGTCCGTCCGCGGTGTGCTCGACAACAGGTCTGTTTCCCCGGCTCACTCGGTCGGCTCTCCCCGGCCTTTCCGAACCTGTCCTTTTTATTCCGTGTTTCCTTCTTCCTTCGCTCAGCTGGACTCTGACGCAGCCGAGCAGCTTGACGGCGACGTCAGAGGATCCGCCTTCCCCTCCGTACTGATCAATGGAGGAGGGAAAAAAAATCAGTGGCGCTCACAGAGGCTCCAGCATCCAGCCCCGCCCCGGCCTGCAGCCCGCAGCCTCCCAGCATCCAGCACACCAACCTGTGGAGCCTCCGCGGTATTTTTAGCATCTTCTCCTTCTTGGCTGAGCCTTTGTGAAAGGTGTGAAAACGCTGGCAAATAGGTCGGTGTTGGTCATTGTTTGCTGCTTGTAATAATCTACTGCGGTTTATATCTATCCTGAGCAGACAGCTCAGTGGAGGAAGCATGTAATGAGCTCATTAAATGCAGCTTTGTTTAATGACTTCATTCACAGGCTTGGCACAGTAGCAACAAACTGCAGCTGATCAACTAGAGATTCTAAAAATAGTGTTTTGTTTTTTTTCTGAAGCACATGATGTTGACCATTTTCTGCGCTGATGCAAAGACTGGAAAAATACGTGACATCACTGCTACGTGATACGAAATAACCATCCACTGGTGGAGACCCCCGTCATTAAACCTCCTGCTTGTGCCTCCATGTGGGCTGAGGGTGTACCTGCAACCAGTGCTGGGTGGTTAACTTGTGTATTTCCAATTTATTGATTAAAAAATAAATAAAATAAATTTAGTTGTATGTAAGTGAGGGTGAAGCATTTCACACAACAGTGCTAGATTGTATATTGTCATCCTATATTTGTGCATACAATTTCAACAATGTCCAATAAAATAAATCTGAAATTAAAAATATGTGACAGCACCCGATGGTCTGTGCACTCCTGTCTTGAAGTCAGGAGATCAGCATTTGAACATCCCCATGTTGGTTATTTGGCTCCAGAAGTGACCATATTTGTGTATGGAGGGAGAGGTGAGGAGGCTGGTTTATCTCTTGATGGGTTCAAGGGTTAAACTGGTCACTGGTCCAGTTTAACAGTGGTCACTGTCCAATGTGTATGGGAATTGAGTTCAGCGCTGCTCCAATAAGACCACGCCCCTAAATTCTCTTCTTTTTGAAGCCTAATACCTATTTAATTCAGTTTGTTTTTTTTTTTTCAAATGGACCACCAGACCACTAATAAGAAGAATTTACTTTAGCTAATGGCATTAGAATGACTTGTTAAAAAAGATAAGAAACAATAATAAAAATATATAGAATTGAGTATTTCATAATTGAAAATGCAGGTTTTTGTAATCTAAGTCACTTGTATTAACTGTGTTCCTCCTCCTCCTCCAGTCCCCTCCTGTTGACTCGTGAAACAGAGAGCGGTGCAGGCCTGCAGTAACTCAGGATGTGCTGCTGAGTTGGAGGACTGTGGGTGGTACAGTTCGGACTCTGGGCAGCGAGTTGTTGTCTCCCAAACCCTATGATGAGCAGCTCCAGCAGTGCAGGAGGATAAAGATAGTTCCCGGCCTCAGGCAGCTGTTGTGCTGAGCTCTTCTCCCTCCAGCTGATCAGAGAACAGCTCTACCTGGTTCCTGCAGGAGGACCGAGTCCTCTCACACATCCAGCTCCAGCTGTCCTGCAGCCTGCATCCTGGTCCTCAGTCAAACACAGAGACTGGTTCAGTCTCTCCTCTCTGTCTGTTCAGGACATCAAACCCTGGACAGACTTCAATACATTACTGAGTTCTGTGTGAACCTCCTTCAAGATTTATTGGTCAGCACATTAAATAACACTTCTAAATACATAGGTCCTGCCCCGAACTCCTCCCCTTCTCTCAGTATGATATAATCCGCCAATCACACTAACCCCACCCTCCTATTTTTGGGTCGGAGTCAGTTGGAGCCAGCACCTAGTGGCTGTTGGTGGTATTATAGTTCTACTTCACTAGTTCACTTCTACTTTGGCTTCACTTTTCAGACTCTGGGTCATCCAACAGGCTGTGATCTGTACAATACAATAATAGACACACTAGGAGCTGTTACTGTCTCTGTGTGTCCTGTATCTGAAGAGAAGGAGGACAAAGATGAAAACAAGGTTTGATCTCAGATGTGAGGGTAAAGCTGCTGGATAGACCGCAGAGCTCAGAGACCTGTGTAGTGGTTTGAGGACAGATAGATCTTCTGGATGAACCAACCCTTCATCATCCAGCTGTATGTGCACAATCACACCTCTGTCCATAAATTAAAGTCCAGCTTTCACCAATCTGCAACATCTCATTTGCATCAGTCATCTGAGGCGTCCGCTGGGACGTCCAGTCCTATAGCCTGGTTCCTATTGTTGCCAGGACCGGTCTCCTTCAGCTCTTCTGTCTCTCGATGGTCGGGATGTTATGCCCACGCCGCAGAGGTCATATTGTCGTATTTATTCTGGCTGCGAAGGGGGAGGCGAGGCAGAGAGCATAATGACAGAGATCAGCGGGTTGATGAATGCCGGCCTCTCTCTCCGCCGCCTGAGGCTCCAGCGTCTGACCTCCACAGAGATTGAGATTTCTGGAGTGTCTCAGTTTGGCCTGTTTCTCATCGTCTTTATCAGCAGTCTCTGTCCTGCTGCCCACCGGCTTCATATCTCACACCCTGACAGACAAGCGGACACTGATTGTCTGACCACCTGCTTGGTTTTCTCTCTGACTCAATCCAACTTATTTTCCTGAGTTACTTTTAAGTATGAGTGAGAAACATAAACACCACACGTGCACAACAAAAAGCAGAGTGTTGAATTAACTCCTACAGAGTTGATTTTAACACTTTTCCAGGGTTTATTTGGCTCCACACTCTCCAGAGTTAAATTAACAGTTTCAAAAGAGTTAAACTTCCAACAGTGTGCTGGGGTTGTTTTTTTAACTGCTAAACAGAGTTAAAGTAACATTAAGGGAGTTAAATAAATGCCATGACTGTTTTGCGGTAGACTTACACAGTAGGGGAAGCGGGATGCAAAACCGGACTGCCTAGTTGGAAGACGGCTACTGTACCACTGTGCCACAGCAGATATTTTAGAAAGTTCACACTGCCCGGAAACATCTGACTCCCCCTTCGCGGGAACGCGCGCGACTTACGTTTCACTTTGTGGCCATTTGACGGGTTTTCTGTTGTACACTTACTGTTTTTTACCTCCGCCAAGGAGGTTATGTTTTTGCCGGCGTTTATCTGTTTGTCTGTCTGTCTGTCTGTCTGTCAGTTTGTCTGTGTTCAAGATAACTCAAAAACTTATGGACGGATTTTGATGAAATTTTCAGGATATGTTGGAAGTGGGAAAAGGAAGAACTGTTTTCCTTTTGGGGGTGATCCGCAACACCGTCTGGATCCAGGAATTTTTTTCAGGATTCTCCTCGCAGGCATCCATCTTGATATGCTAGCGCAAGCGCAGTGCAGTTGCTCACGCCCTCCGCGCCCAGGCGACGCACTCACATTTTTGGAGCTGCAGGTGGACGCCTCCGCTCCTGTCCGCTCGAGCGCTTCCTGACGTGTTCCATGACATTTATGTGACGCGGACCCTCGTGCACCGACGTGGACATGCGGACGCGGAAAGTATCAACTGGCCTTAACAGTGCTTGGCGGAGGTCTGTGCTCTCAGAGTGCTTTTCTAATTGTTGTTCTTTTCTACTGGTTTGCGGGTTAAATGTGATTAAGTAGCCAACTGTGGACATGTTTTCCTTTTAAATATGATTAGGTGACAGGGTTCTCCTCCTCAGCTTCACTCACATGAGGTCGGCAGGACAGGGTGTAATCGCCAAATATTATTCATATTCCATCAGTGTTGTACATGTGCCAATAAAATAATTGTTCGCTGAGAAAACTTTCTATCTAAGGTAAGATTTTTTTATCTTGTGTGCAGAAGATATTTTCTTGTGTGCACAAGAAAATAACTTATGAGCACAAGATAAAAAAATATTTGCTTGTGGGACTTTAGGGGCTCCGTAGCCTCCCCTAAGAGTGCAAGATGTGGCACTAAAATATGTCTGGTATTTATGTATAAATGTAGCTATAAAGTCATTTGTTATCGTTGTGATTTCATTGGACCAGTTCACAGTATAATAGAACAGAAATTCTTTTTTTTATCACACACTTGAATTATTTGATACAACAGGTAAATCATCAAATCAAAACAAGTTAAAAACAAAAAAAACCCCTGTGAATTCCAGTATGTAAAAACAGTAGAATAAAACTAGAAAAGCACTCTGAGAGCACAGACCTCCACCAAGCACTGTTAAGGCCAATTGACACTTTCCGCGTCGCATGTCCGCGTTGGTGCGAGGGTCCGCGTCACGCAAATGTCATGGAACACGTCAGGAAGTGCTCGAGCGGACAGGCGCGGAGGCGTCCGCATACAGCTCCAAAAATGTGAGTGCGTCGCCTGGGCGCAGAGGGCGCGAGCAACTGCGCTGCGCTTGCGCTAGCATATCAAGATGGACGCCTCCAAGGAGAGACTTTGCGAGGAGAATCCTTAAAAAAATTCCTGGATCCAGAAGGTGTTGCGGATCACCCCCAAAATGAAATCAGTTCTTCCTTTTCCCACTTCCAACATATCCTGAAAATTTCATCAAAATCCGTCCATACGTTTTTGAGTTATCTTGAACACAGTCAAACTGACAGACAGACAGACAGATAAACGCCGGCAAAAACATAACCTCCTTGGTGGAGGTAA
>OOFC01018760.1:0-16473 GCA_900323345.1 Pseudochromis fuscus
ACATTTGATTTACCGTCGCGGTATCAGACTGTTTCTTTTACGTGTTTACTGAATCAGGGAAAAGTTCCCTCCACGTTTGTGATGCACCAACTACGTGATAAAAAGTTGCACTACCTGTTGTACCTTGCTGTTGGTAAAAGATAAAACTACGTCACTGACGTTACCTCGGAGAAAAAAAATAAAACAACTGTTCATGTTGCTTTGAACTGTGACAAATGGAGTTGGAAATACATTGTTTTCAACGAAGGCGGCGCAAATACCGGTAAGAGCTACCGGTACGTACGGTACCGTATTGTGAATGTACTAGCTTGTTTTGGGAGTGAACGGAGTTGTGAGAACGTTGGTTTGTTTTCTATTAATAAAGTTTGACTGACTGACTTATCTGACTGTTTTGTTGACATTCACTTTAGTGCAGCTTCATCTGGATGGATGATAACACAACCCCAGACACTACAGTAGTTTCTATTCTATGCTCCTTATAATGCAGTGTGCTCTTTGTATGAAAACAGTTTTAAAATAGGTCATTCATTGAAGGTGCGCCTTATAATCTGATGCACCTTATAGTGCGGAAAATACGGCAATTTTTTATTAAGGTAGTTATGTATACAAACAACTTTCAATTTCCCTCTGTGGGCAAATATTATAATTTAGCTAATTTTTACTTTTATTAAAATGCTTGATGAAAGTTTTTATCTTATTGGTTAACTTTTAAAACTCTGCAGTTTGAAATTGAATGCAGTCTGAACTCTGCTTGTTTTGCTAACTAACCAAGAGCTAAGAAACCTTTTCACAAGGTCCCTTTGATTATAAAACATTTGCACCAAGTGTTTGGCTAAAATTACATCATTATCAACATGAATAGACAGATTTCAAGAGGCATTGTTCTCACATCTCCATCAATTTACTTGTTGAAGAGCTTAATCTAACAGATGTATGCTCTAGTAATTTCCTTCATAATTCAGTTAATTTTTATTTCTTTTGCCTTGACTTTTAGATTTCCCCTTAGTGGTTTCATTTAGACAACATCCAACCAAAGGCTTTACTTTTTTTCACTGAGAATTTGCCACACAAGTGTCTGTCTTTGTTTTGTGTGGCAAATTCTCAGTGAAAAAAAGTAAAGCCTTTGTCTTCAAATAACCAGTAGATGAACGCTGCACTTCAACAAGCAAGCAACACGTATTTTCACACATCAGCTTCTTGTATTTTAATTGTTGATTTGCACAAGGTCTCCTCAAAGTTGGTTCTCGAGTGTAAGTGGGTGAAAAAGTGTGTGTGAGAGAAAAGAGTTAGAAGGTTGCAGATTGACAGAGAGCGCTCGGGGGGAGCAGAGAGGGAAGGACAATGGAGCGAGCGATAAAAGGAAGGAAGAGCGGGTGGAGAGCGAGATGACAGGAAAAGGACAGAAGGGCTGTGCCTCCCACTGCTGTAGCCTGTGGTGAAAACGACACACACCATGATTCTGCACTAATTTCACACTCTCATTAACTCCCCTCCTGAGCAGCACACACAGACCAAGACAAATAGAAAAGTGCCAGAGTTAGAGGTGAAATGGAGTATGTCTAAAGAAGTTTTTATCAAGTGTTTGGTGGTTTCTGAAGTGATTTAGCTGAGAAACGCACTGTTGAATTCTCAAACATGATGTGAAAGAAAAAAGCCTCCATTGTTTTGAATTTTAGCAACGCTGCTGATGTTTTTGAAGAAAAGGGGCGAGAATACTTTTTTCTTTAGTTTAAGAAAACTAGTTTGAGCTGACTGAGAAATATTATAATTACCTGAAGACATGCTCACAGGGTAAAATATCATTATGGTGTAACATAAATAATGGTTAGTAAATGTGTATTTTTCACAGAAATTTTTCATTTATTCTATAGATAAAATGGTTCAATCCAAGTTAGAGTTGAGAATATAAATGCATTTCTAAAATTGGATTCAATCACTGATAAAAATGCATAAAATTAAACAGTGGTTCTTTAATTTTTCATAAATTTGTTTATTAATTGACAGATATAGTGTATAATTATGAAAATTAAACAACCAGTGAATAAATGCATTATAAAATTAATTGCGTTTTCACTTGTAAATACCCTTCATTAAATTAAAGAGGCAAGAATTACACAAGTAAGTTCATGTAAAATTAATGCTACAGTGTAGAAGGAGCCATGTACCGTGTAGAAGGAGCCGCATGTTGTGATAGTTAAGTCATTTGCATGTATTTCAGCGTTTTATTATTTACAAATGATGAACAGACAGAAAAACAAGTTTGATCGTAGCTTTCTCTGCAGTGGTCGTTTTCCATACGCTTGCTGCGACAGCACTGAGGATGGGCCACCATTACTCTGGTGTTTATAATCCATATACTTTAAGTCCTGCAATCACACAGTCTTTTATGATGTTGATCCACTCGGCAATTTACTGAGCAGCATAAAAGGCACAATTCCCAGAAAGAGATAATAAACACAAGCACATTTGAAAATCTTTTCAAAACCATGCCAGCAACTAGAACGGTTTGATCAGAAAGTCACTGCTGTGATCATTTTCTGATGCATGATCTGCTTCAAACATGTTATTTTCCTCATTGTAGCAGACCTGAAAATGGCAAAAATAATTTGTGGTTCGACCCTAACCTTCATTTAGTCAGACAGCAGCTTCTTAATTACTGGAGAAAATACTTTTTTTTTTTTCCCCCTCCAACAATAACATCTGTAGTCATCCTCAAAGCGCGGTGTCTGTGCAGAGCCTATTAAAATGCAGCATGGATTTCTTGTCTTAAGTTTTACTCACACATACATACATGCGCTGCTTTGCTCTGCCAGCTTCCTGCGCTCTTTTCTAATCTTTTCTCACTCATTCAGGGGGATTTTCCTCAGTAAATAGCAACACCCCCCCCCACCCCTCTGTCTTTCTGTCTTTCTAGCCCACACCCATTAAAAACTGGGAGCATAGTTGGGAATCACGGGGAGAGAGGATTTTACACTGGAAAGGTCAGCGAGAGATGGAGATAAAGAAGGAAGACGAGAGAAACCAACCACAGAGAGAAAAGAGCCGACATGAGACAATAAGAAAAAAACACACACACAAAAGAAAAAGACAGGTGGGATGAGAAGAAAAAAAATGTCGGGTAATAGAATAGATCGCATGTTATCCTGCTTTGAATTCACGTTGTTGCAGGGTGCACAACATGCTGTGGTGCTGCAAAAATATATCAGCGATACCAACTTTGCACTTGTTTAAATAGGTGTCAGGGCACAGAGTAAAACAGCAGTGCTGGAAACTTTACCTGCAGGGGCGGTCTACCCGAGGAAAGCTCACGATATGCTAATTTCACAATATGGTGTGGGTTTCACGTTGACCTAGTCCAAACTGTTCTGTTGGGTGGTCTAATTTGGTCGGGTTGTATATGAATGTATGCATGAGCTTACTCAGTATCAGCTCTGATCAGCTAATATGTCATTGTCACAGAGGGAGAAAATGTTGAAGAAAGTCCACAACATAACATACAAAAAAAATCAGGACTTGCAGGTAATTGTCAACTGTAGATCACCGCAGGTATGAGTTGTTAAGTATGACTTCTAGAGATTAGCTTTTCATGCATACACCTGAAAAAAAAAAGTTTATTTTATTTATAATCTCTTGAAGGACATTATGGTTACATTGGTGGTCATTTCAACTGTGGCTGCTTGTTATGTGAAGTCACACTGACAGTTTCAGGTGAGGTCCAAAATTTAATGTCTGGATAATGGAGGTAACTATAGCAACAGGTGGTTACATTTGGAAGGATGTGTGTCCAGGTAGTGGTTCTTATAGCACAGGGTCTGCAATCCTGGTCCTCGAGGGCCGCTATCCTGCATGTTTTAGATGTGTCCCTCATCCAGCACACCTGATTCTAATGATCAGAATCGTTAGCAGGCTTCTGCAGAGCTTGATGATGAGCTGATCATTTGAATCAGGTTTGTTGGAAGAGGGAAACATCTAAAACATGCAAGATAGGGGCCCTCGAGGACCAGGGCTGCAGAGTCCTGCTATAGCACATGGATGCATGGGGAAAAAATAACTCTAGCTACCTGCCCACAATGTATGATTTTGGGGGCATTACTTCTCAAAGTGTTTTCATTAGGTCATTCAAAACACTTCAGTCCATGTAAGATTTAATCACTTTCAAAACATCAATAAGCTTTGACTAAAAACAGATGTTTACATGCATCTCTACTGATTAATATTTTAGTAGGAGCCTACATATTCAACAAATAATGCTGTAACCTATGTAAAGACAGAAGCACACTTGAGCAAATAAAATGATGATGGAGAGAAAGCAATAAAACCACAGCTGGAAGGTTAGCAGTGGTTATAAAGTAACAGAGTGAGTATGTTCTGCTCCATGTCTGCAGAACAACGCTGCCAGTTTGCTATGAATCTGTCAGGTGCTCCCACCTGTCACCAGCTGCAGCACTGCTCTATCTTTATTCTTTTATCTCTCTGATGCCCTCTCTACAGGACAACACACACGCACACACACACACACACACACACTGTGGGCATGACATAAACCCAAAGACGCACACACACAGACGCGCACTAGATATTGTGCAGGAGATTAGATCCATCATTGCGGGGGTCTGTTCTCTGGCTATAGAAGGTGGATAAACTCTTTGATTGTGTTTATCCATCCCATAATGGAATCAGACTCGGTTCCCAGGGCAACCTGTCCAACAGACTCATGTGAAGCAGACAGTCGTCAGTCGGAGCTTAAGGGGGTCTAGTTTGTCTGAACGCTCAGCAGTAGACTTCTTATGAAGTCGGCTTTGAAGGTCCCCGAGGTTTTTAGGTCTGTGTGGGGAAAAATAGTGGAGAGTGGGAATTGTTGCCTGGTCAGATTAGAGACAGAAATTGTGCCAGGACAAACAGATATATATTTTACACACACACACACGCACTTAGCTAGGTCTTTAAATCTTGTCCAGATGACCAGGCCATAATCACACAGATGTTCACACAGTCATGCTGTCCCCTTCGATGTTGTCCCCCCATAGCGGCCGATTGTCTCTGATTGGCTGCTTTTGAAAGAGATTAGATTGTATTCTCAGGAGATTTGTAGGTTTGTGTGTGTGTGTGTGTGTGTATCGTGGCGTATTGTGTTACCAAACAATAATATAATGAAATGGAAGCCTCCTATTTTTTTTGAGTGTTCGATAATTTAATTAAGCCTAATATGGTTCTCCGGACCTGTTGCTATGAAAGGACAGAAGTGTGAGGACAGAATGCCCTTAATGCTCATTGAGTGAATGCCAGAGGGAGCTGCTGCCAGGAGGCGAATTACTAAACCACAATGAAGAGATGTTTTGACCGTGTGCTGCTTCAGTTTGTCTCTCTTGGATTTTATTTGGGGATTTGATCCAACCAGGCAAAGATAGGAGTTATACTACCCATTGAAAGCTGAAATCCAGGAAAAAGGATGCACTGTATTTGTAAAAAAACCCCTCTGTGTTTCTTATCTCCCTCTGTCCTTTGAGCAATGTCAAGGTGAAGACAGATTGCCGGAGATGGGTGATTTACAGATATTCTTTTATTCCTGTCCCCCACACTTCCTTCTGTTTTTTTTTCCCCTCTTTGAATTCAGTTGTCTGTCTTTCCTCTTTTCCATCCTTCTATCCCTTGACAACATGAGCTGCCACTCTGTGTTACTGTCACATGAGCGAGTGCCAGCCCCCACATCACAGCAGCCTTTGATTGGCCAGGCCTTTCCAGGTCGGTGAGCTGCTGCCTGATAATAACCTTGTTTGATTGCTGGAGCAGAGATGTAATTGATTGATCTGCTCACCCAGTCTGGGGCTAGGCTTCTGAAGTAGCCTCATGTGTGTGTGTGTGTGGGTGTGTGTATTGAAGTAGGGGGTTGGTTGATTGTCAAGCGGAGCTCCAGATAAGCATACATGCACACACATACCTCGATTCACTACGCTGAACACGCATATGGACATTTACTGAAACACTTGTGTTATTTTGGTATATAGCGCACGGCACGGACCAGAGGTGTGTAAATGAGGGAGAATGTGGAGAGAGGGGAGTTTGTTTTTTAAACTCTTTCCCTGCACATCTGCCCCTGTGCACCTCTCTAAACAAACCCCACCAACCAATCAACAAGTCATTAAACCTCATTAAAATTCTCCAACTCCCTCTGAAAGGATTGTTTGTGAATTCCTAATTGGTGGTTACATAAGTTAGTCCATCTTTCTGGATGGTTAATTATTCTCAAAGATAGATGGTCTCGACTCAATGCAGCGTCTAATCCAATAGCGGCTATACAGACTCCAGACAGTTCAAAGAGACAGTGTTTCACAGTTAATAATTGGACTTGGAGACTGTTTGTCCTTAATGTGTGCATGTGTGGTTAAAATCATGCTCTACAGGCTAACAAAGGCCATGATTTGTGCTTTTGTGCGGCTTTATGTTGTCAGTTTCCCTCTCTTGCTAATTTGTTTTTTTGTTTTTTTTATTATTATTAATATATCCACATAATGACCACATTTGACTCACGTTGCACTCGGAGTGTGAATAGAGGCAAAATAAGCGAGTTGTTGGACAAAGAGTTTATTTGCTGCTCTTGTCTTTGATTGGTGCATTGCATGAATCTAATTTCCCCTCTGACTCTGCTCGTCGTCCCATACTTTTGAAGGATTTATATTATATTGGTGTATATATTATATGAAGTGTCTCCCAGAAAGTTTGCATCAGGTTTAGGCAAAACTAAACCAAACGTGAACCCATGTGCAAAAATTGAATCATCCACACCAGGGGTCTCAAACTCGTGCCATGTGTTGCCGAGACCCTGCAGGTTTTCTTTCCAACTGGTCACTAAAGCAGGTGATTTTAATGATCAGCACCTCCTTCAATTTGAGGGAAGGAGCTCATCAGTGAGACCAGCTGCTGGAGAGACGGTTGCAAAGAAACCCTGCAGGGTCTCGGCCCTCCAAAACACTAGCTTGAGACCCCTGATCTACACATTTTTTAAAAGCGATGGCTCTCCCTCCCATTTCGTCCTTATTCCTCATCAGTGATGGTGTGATCCCCAACCAGTCGTGCTGGAGTCATGGTGTGCCCATTGAGTGTTCAACCAGTGGAAAAGTCAAACTGGCATGCTGATAGAGTCTGGAGCTCCTCTCCTTTTCCCTCCTCTTTGCGTTGCTTCCTCTTACTTCTCGCCTCGCCTCGCACAAGGTTACTTAGAGGTATGAATTTCAACACAACGCTCACTCCGAGTTATCCAAACCAGCTTAAGTATTCATCTCTACTTTGCCCAATCTGCTCTCCTGTTTGCTACTGAAGTTGAGCAAAGTACTGGAAGTTTAGCAACAGAAACACTTCAGCAATGAAATGTAACAGCACTGAACTGCCAGGCTCTCCTCTGGGGTTGATGAGTTTACTGCTTTCATGTTCACCTCCTCTGCCTGTGAGTGGTCTCATTTCTAAAACTGTTTGGCTAAATTCATCACTCCCCACCAAAAAACAGAGCTCACATCCATGACAATAAAGATGGGAAGGGGAATTTCTCCCCTAAAAGGACAGAACAGACTCCAAGAAAGGGAATGAACAACAGACGGGAGGTGGAGGGAGAGAAGGGGGAAAAGGCAAAAATCCATTATGTTTGATGTTAGTGTCTCGCCCTGGCAGCAAATGCTGGTGGAAAAAAACCCTGTGAAATGACATTAGGGGCATCTTGTAATGCGATTTCTGCTATGTGTGAATATGAGATTTCTAATGGATCTGAGCACATTAGAGCAGTCTTTATCTGTAGTATTTATTCCCCCCTGGTTTCAAATGCAATTTGCTAAGTACAACATTTCACTCGGCTCTAGCTCACCAGCTTTCTGGCTAGAAGGGATGTGGGGGAGGATCATATTGTTTTTTTTTTTTGTGGAGGGGGGTGACACATAAAGCATACTATTTGTGACAAATTGGTATATTATGAGAAAAATAAATTATTTCTATAATGTATATCAGTAAAGAGGAATGTTTTCATCAGGATTTTGTGAGTGTGTATTGGTTCAGTGATGCTTCATGCATGTGATTGGGTTTTCAGACCTTAATAATGAGAGGATGCACGCACACATATTGACATAGTGCCACATAATTAATTACTCTTTATCTGCAGCAGCATCATGAGAAAACACTTTATTTTTACGGTTTGGCAGTAATCTAGTAAAACACTGTACACTTGTATACATATGTGAATAGTTGTCAGCAGCGCTCACAAAATTTCTACATGTCTTTTGTGTGGTTTGTCCTTGTTTATTTTCCCCCCTGACACCCTAATATCTGTTTCTGACTGATTAGGGTCACGGCATTCCTGATTAGCATGCACATTTACATGTTCCTGCCAGCATTTCCGCAAATTGTCCCAAATCAGCCAATATGTTGCACTCCAAGCTCTCCACAGGCTTAATGAGCTAGATTAAGAAGGAAGTCATTTAACCCCTGCCTGCGACACACACACACACACACACACACTCTCAGACGTGCATTTGCACAAGCGCAGTCTCGATATCGACTCATCACAGCCAAACAAGCATGAGCGTACAAGCACATTCACTACAACCTCCGCGCCTCCACCCTGTATTTCACTAGATAGGAGATGGAGCTAGACCATTATGCAAATGTCAGGTGTCAAGTGTAAATGAGATTGGAGGGATGGGTAACAGAAGTATTGAATATCACACCGGCTCCCTTGGCAACTGCACCAAGGTAATGAGAGCATTCCAGGATGTAGGCTGGCAAAAGCCTTCATTACACTGAAAGATAGCAGAGCGAGAAAGACGAATAAAGTCCGCTGGGTCTAGTTGATCTAAGAAAGAGTAGATAAGACTACCACCTGCCTCATTCACTCCTGGACAAGGAATAGACGTTATACCGTTCATATACATACCTGGAGTATGAATAAGCAAAATGTTAATCCTCAAATATTGTTGGTGTCAATAATACGCAGGTGATGATTGTAGACTTCTTATTTGTTGACATGGACATATGTAAAAGATGTTGAGCGTAGGGATGAATGAACAAAACATTTTTTGACCCTGTGCTGTTCTCACTAAAGTGTGTCTGTACTTCAGCTTAACAGCGAGCTAAACTCCACTCCAAAAAATGACAGAGTCGCGAAGTAAGTTGACCATTTACTGATGGCTCTTCATTTAGCACATGGACATGGAATAAAAACTGAAACAAACACATCAATGTTAAATGCTGTCCTGTCCTTTTCCTATGTAAAACACTTCAAATATAAATCGTTTTTATCTAATGCAAAATAATAACTTTTTAATATTTCTTTATAATCTATTTTTACCCTTACCTAATTTAATAAACATAAATTTTTACTTACGGCATTGCCTCTCTTGTGTTGGGAACATTTGGATAGACCGACAACTTTAACAACTAACGTTTAGCTTGACAACGAACATTTAGCTTAGCAACGGGCGTTTGATATTCTCTCTAACTGCTTCCCACAACTGCACTTCCTGTTTTTGCTAAGAGAGAGTCCTTCAAAATAAAATATTTCCATGTCAAGCGCATAACAAAACAGAAGTTGTGTGAATTAAATATTTAAACATTACAAATTCTACAAACTAACATAGAGTAAAAACACAGATCCAAACAAGGTTATTTATGGTGATGACATCAGCTGAGTTTCTGAGAGATGTGATTACCCTTCGCTTACACATTTCAGTTTTTAGGTTGTGGAAGTTGGCACTATTTAACGGTATTGAACAAGTTATGTTGACGATCTTTCAACGGCTTTCTTTTTGATCACTCTGAATCCATCTATGATCAATTCACCTAACACTCGTGTATTTGGACTGTGGGTGGAAACCATTGTACCCAGAGAAAACCCACACAGGCATAGGAACAGCATACAAACTCTGCTGAGAAAGATCCCAGCCCAGATTCAAACCCAGCTCCTTCTGGTTCTGAGGTGACAGTTCGACCCACTGCACCCTGCAATTTGAATGACTGCACTTACAGAAACATTTATAATCGATGCTGTAATTTCAACAGCACTGTGTACAGCCGAATGCTTTCCAAAGCCTGAGTGATAAGCTAGCTAGAATATCACTAACTTGATAAAGGGAGATTTTTACAACATCAAAGCAATGAGGTAAAACTGTTTTTAACGACAATATGGTCGACTGTTAACAGCAACAACTGCATAATTGGCTGCAAGGGAAAAGGAAAAAAAAAAAATGCACATTGTTTATGGAAATATTTTGTTTGTTGGAGTTTCTTTAACACATTTTCAGAGTTGATAGATGGAGTGAAACTAACACTACCCAAATATTCAAATGTGGAACTTTAAACAGCCTCATTTTTTGCCAAATCCCATTTTGTGTTAATTAAATTATATTTGTGAGTTCAAGAAGGGACTCTGGCAAGGGTGTTGAATGTGTAACTACTCTGAAAATGTTTTAAAAATAATTCTGTAGAGTGTGAGGCTATTTAAATCCTATAAAAGTGGTGAAATGAACTCCGAAAGTGAATTCAACACTGGACTTTTTGCTGTGCATGTATCGTTAAGTGCGTATTGTACATCATATACATTCATTATATACATACTGTAATAAAATTTTGTTAATGTACATTGTCATATTTGCTTCAATAATAGCACTTTCTGCCATAATTTAACAGTTAAATTCAAATTGCATTGAATATGCAGTTGCCTGCAGAAGCCGATCCTGTCAGTATCTGCCACAGAGCTCTCTTCGTCGATGTGTGTTTATCTGGTGATCTCTCCACTCTGTCTATAGCTGTAGGCTGTGTACTGATTATTATGCCTCTTTATGCCTAATCTTTATTTTTGTCTCTCCGTCTCTCAGTGTTTCTCTGACTCTGTCTTTGTTCATTCTGTCCCTCATTCTCTCACTGACTCATTTACTTTTCTCCCTCGACTCCCTGTAAGAAAAACAGAGATGAAATATTCCTGTGATTACCCCAACCTCCGTCTACAACCTTTAGTTTCATAATAATAGATGTAATTCTGAACAAATAATTGTAGAAATGCCATCTAAATGTTAAACCTAAAGCCTCCTCATTCACAGTCTATACTCCTTTGAGAGCATCGAAGCTACAAAGAGAGTTCACAGCTCTACACCCCGTGCTTTTTAAAAAACATATTTTTTCTGTTTACCGTTCAGGAAAATTATTCATCACATTGTTAGTATTTAATGTATGATTTTAAATAGTGTCAGCAGCTCCAAGTTTTGGACAGATAAAAGTCTTCTCATGCTCTTTGCAGCCTAAACAAAGCTTTTTTTCTATTTTTTTTAGCGACTGAAGAAACTTTACTCAGCGACTTTACTCAACACAAGCCCTCGACTCCTCTTATATGCACTCGACTTCCAGCAGCAGGGAATACCGTGTACTTCATGGGATCACGATGACAGCGTACATGTATAACGACACTGACACTCGTCGAAGAGCCGAGGGGGATAGCGCGTCTCGCACTTTCCCCGGTGTCATGTTACGCAACCACCACAACAAACGCATAAACTCCTCTTTGCTGGGTGTGGAAGCAACGCATGTTAATCAGTTGTACTAATTTGCTGTTTTTTAATATTTCATGCCAGCAAATTAATGGGCTGAGGCAAAGTCTGTATTTGGTGCTGACAACTTGCACAAGTGGGGAACAGTCAGAGATGCTTCAGTCTGCGTTATCCTCACTAGTAACGTTGCTGGGGTTGTGTCTGCATCTGACAACTAAGCTTTTTTTCCTTTCAGGCTTTTTGACGAACAGTCTTTTCGAAAACTGAAGCTCTTCTCCTAAAATAGGTGCAGCAGAGTTGGTTGAGTTAGCCAGACATACTCCATGTGTTTGCTTTGGTATCAGAGGAGATGAGTGCTGCCAATACAGAGATTGTCTTGTGTTGCTGCTGAAGCCAACAGTTTGACAGTCACACACATAGACAGTGACATCACTATTGGTTAGTTTGGCATTGGTTGAACTCCGTGTTGACTTTTTTGGAGCCTGAAGTGAGGAGTAGTTCAAATGGTGCATCTGAGGCAGTCCATGAGACCTAACTTGATGAAAATATTTTCAGATGGACAACCAGGACACTGAAAAGACTTCACTTACTGAGTTGAGAATTAACCCTTTTCCCCGGTGTGGGACGAATAAAGTATGATATCATCTTATCATTCTCCCATTGGCACCCTGAGCGGCGTCTTCCCAGGAAACATCGTCAATATTCAACATTTTTGCCGAAGTCTTGCAAAACGGGAACAAAACCACAATGCCACCATGTTTAAATGTTCGCTCTGCCGTTACGCCCAAATTTCTGAATTGTTATTCCCTTTTTCAGCTTGCATTCTGGGTAAATTTTCATCAATAGGGCACCCAGATAGCCCAGCGTACCCACACACAGGGGGTGTAGTCCCTGATGCAGCAGTCATGGGTTCAAATCCAGCCCATGGCCATTTACTGCATGTCATTCCCCTTCTCTTCTACCCACATTTCCAGTCTATCTCCACTGTCCTCGATAAAAAATAATAAATGCCAAAAAAAAAAAGCATAAATAAATAATACACAAGCACTTGGACTGGTAAACCAGGCTGTTCTGTCTGGGTGTGTGGATTATGTGGACCAACATAGAGGTCCAAACTGGGTTAAGTTGACTCTTTTTGAATATTTTTTTGGAGCCACCATCTATTGGTCATCATTGTTACTGCACTATTTTGCACAGTAACCATCTCTTTTCTACAGTGGATGGTCACAAGCATCTTAAATCTGAAGTGTTAAGTGTTGCTGCTGTGGAGACACTATTGCTACTCAATGAATGAGTCCGTATCTAAAGGAGCAAGGTAGACATTACTTGAAATCAGGCATAGAATTGGTAATGTACCTTTAATATTGTTAACAAAGCCATGAACCTCTGCCAACAAAGACACAAAATACCACAAAGTCAATGACCTATTGCTTCACTATGTGCTTGTACTCTTACACATACACTCTCAGAGAAACATCCCAACAACCAATCAGATCCTTTCTACTTGAAAACACATGTAAACTCCAATCAGTGGGAAAGACATGGCATCTCAATCAAAAATAGTTCCCTGTCAAAGATAAAAATAACTCCTCAGCTCATAACCTGCATTCCCACATTATTAATCTAAGATCGTAGGACCCAGAGGAGCCTGTAGTTGCTCATCTCATCCGAGGTGCTCATCTGTTTTGGCATCACAGTGGTGGAGTGAGCTCCCCACTCAAGTCAGGAGCGGAGTCA
Source organism: Pseudochromis fuscus (assembly GCA_900323345.1). Classification (NCBI taxonomy): domain Eukaryota; kingdom Metazoa; phylum Chordata; class Actinopteri; family Pseudochromidae; genus Pseudochromis; species Pseudochromis fuscus. Next base: position 13,257 of record OOFC01018760.1, read on the forward strand.
CCGGCCGTCCTCTGCCTCGGGCTAAAAACCCACCTCTTCAGACTGCATCCTAACAACCTGAGATTGTCTTTCGAGCTGGAGACTGTAGGTGCTGCTGTAGTTGTGGTGGAGCAGCTGAAGTTGCACTGCAGCATTGGCCACTCTGCATTTGTCACATCACTTGTGAGCAATTCTCGACACAGCAGTTTAATATCAGATACTAATCAGCAAGCTTCAACTTCTATTACAGCACTGCACTCATGCTTATTAAATTTAATGCAGTAAGGCTGTTTCACTAAAATTAGTTTAGCCTACCATTTATTTTTAAAAGGCCATTGTGTAAATACCAGCGGCTTTAATTAATAGTATTGAATAATTTATATTGATTATAGTTAATTATCTTGCTTATTAATGTAAAAGCCCAATGATCTACTTTGAAATATACCCACCAGGGAGTGTCCTCTCCTTCCTGTCTCCCTGTGGTCATCTTGATACCTGAAATAATTCATAGATGGATTCTCTATTTACCCATATGGCCGTGTACATAAAAAAAAAAAAACACACACACTCACACACAGACCAAGACATGACACTACATAAAGGCCGGCTTGGAAAGGCTACCAAAGGATCGATGAATAATTTGACCCCCGACATCATATTTCCCCCTTAGCTGTAATGTATACACAAACACCTGCATGTGATGTGTGTGTGTACCCCCCCTTCATTTTGTGTACGCCCTATACTCTGAGAGGTGGCTATTTCGGCAGCGTAATGTGATGTGTGGGAGTATTATCAGAGCTGTAGGTATGACAGACACACAGCCCTAGAGCTGACTTCCTGGAATTGCATTTTGTTGGCCGTCTCCAATATGAGACCTGTCACCTGGCTCCCTCCAGGCCATGCAAACCGTGATTGAGGCATTTCTGTGAGGTGTCACTGTCAAGGGTACACGCTTGTGAGGGTTTTTGTGTTTCTGTCTGTCTCCTTGCATGCAGCAGGTAATAGGCTGGTTTTCTTGCTGATGAAGACTTCAATACATTTTCAATCATTCTACCTTTTTTCCTCTCTCCCCCACTTCCGTCCTCCAGCTCTCACTCTTTTTTTATTCTCTTCCGCTTTCATTTTTTCCCCTTTTCTACCTCCCGTTCACTCTTTATCCCCCTCTTCATTTTTTTTTTTTCGTACCCCTCTCTCTTTCCAACCCTTGCCGCCCCTCCTACCCTCTCCTCTTCCTCCTGTCAACACTGTCATAGCTTGGGAAGCCCTTCAGTGTATTGCAGACCTCTCGCCACTAGTTCTCTTTATGGCACTTTCTCTTTTTTAAATTCAATCAGGCTTCAATGGAGCCCCCAGAACCATTTCAATTTACTACCTGGACGCCACAGGATGGAAAGTCCTACGCTAACATAAAGGTCTAAATGGAATTGAAGACTAAGAGAGAGAGAGGGAGAGAGATGGAGGGAAGGTGTGGCAATGGAGGGAGGGGAGGGGGTAGTATTGAAATGGTGCCACCGAGAGATAACAGCAATGGAGTGGTAAAAATAGAGAGAGGCATGGGAATTAGAGGAGAGAGGGTAAGAGGGAAATATGAGGGAAGAGTCTGAAGTGTTACGGGGGATAAGAGACCAGTGATGACAGCAGGGGAGAGAAAAAGGAGAGAAATGAAGGGTGGGAGATGGAGAGGAGGAGATAAGGGGGGATACAGTAAAGAGAAGAGGCGATAAATATAAAGTGTTTTTTTAATCAGAGGAAAATGGGATGTGAAGCGGCTCACCTAGCAACATGTCTGAAGGAATGCATCAACCTTTAGACGATGCTGCACCAGCGCCCTGCAAACTGTGGTGGCGTGATAGTAAGTAAGATAAAAGGAAGTGAGATGAAACTAGTTGTTATATATAACTTAGCAGTCCTGTGGCCATCGTGTCACCGAGGAAATATTAAAAACCATTTCCTCAAAACAATCCCTCTGACCTCGACGTGTCTACTTTCTTCGGGGCAACTTTCCATTCACTCTCCCCTTTGGGTTCAAATAGACTCCTCATGTCAGTCCTTGCTGCCAGCCCTTTGTGTGTTGTGTGGAGGTTAAGTGTTTTTCTCAGTAGTTTTCAGGCGAATTGAAAAGTGCCTTCGCACTTAGCTCTCCCAGGGACAGTTGCCATTTCAGCATTGCTGAGTCATTCACTGAACCATGAGTGTCCTCCGGTGGCTCACAAATATATACCCTCGCCATCAACTCTGATTAGAATAGATTATGGTGGATCTGCGTGTTAGTGTTTGTGAAGGTGAGAGAAGCTGTCCTTAACACTCATTCAATCTGTTTGGCTCCCATTTTTTAGTTCATGCTGTATTTCTACTTAACAACTTCAGACTTGTGTGGTGACTTTGAATCAGGCATCACTTGCTCAGATAAACTCGTCTCCTTCCCATGACTTCAGCATTGATGCACAGGAGGTTTGTTTTTTTCTTGTCACTTTTTCTATGGGCGGCACGGTGATGCAGTGGTTAGCACTTGTGCCTCACAGCAAGAAGGTTCGGGGTTCGAATCTCGGCTCGGGCCTTTCTGTGTGGAGTTTGCATGTCCTCCCTGTGCATGGGTACTTCGGTTTCCTCCCACAGTCCAAAGACATGCTTGTTAGGTGAATTGATCAAACTAAATTGACCGTAGGTGTGAGTGGGAGCGTGAATGGTTGTTTGTCTATATGTTAGCCCTGCAATAGGCTGGCAACCTGTCCAGGGTGTACCCCGCCTCCTGCCCGATGACAGCTGGGATAGGCTCCAGCAGACCCCTGTGACCCAAGTGTGGAGAAGCAGGTATAGAAAATGACTGACTGACAAAATGACAAATGTAAGTTGTAAGAACAAAATGTAAATTATGATCCAACAATCCCTCCTCTGGATGTACAGAGTATTTCACACGGTGGGTGTTTCAGTAACTCTTCTTCTTGTAGACTGATGGACGGTGGTCACTGCTCCTCCTCAGACTTTCAGAATCTGTTTTTCATTTGAATTTATTGTACATCAGGGGTGCCCAATACGTCGATCGCGATCTACCAGTCGATCGCAAAGGTAGTGGAGGTAGACGTCAGCCTATCATCCATCCGCACTATGAAAATGTCATGTCTACCATTTTAAGTTTCTGTCTTGTCTTTTTTGTCTTGGTCTTGTGCTTCCTGTTTTATTTTGAAAATCACTAACTGTCGTATCATTTCAGGTTTTACTTCCTACCCTCGTCTTGTCA
>OOFC01018761.1:0-13222 GCA_900323345.1 Pseudochromis fuscus
AAGAATGAGTCCGATCCTCTCGTGGTAGGGTCCTTTCTTACTGATCAGCTGGAGGCAACCGAAAACGAGAAACTTTCTCGTTATAACGAGATAAGTTTCTCGTTTTAACGAGAAAACTTTCTCGTTATGACGAGATAAGTTTCTCGTTTTAACGAGAAAAGTTTCACGTTATAACGAGATACGAATTTATCTCGTTATAACGAGAAAACTTTCTCGTTATAACGAGATAGGTTTCTCGTTTTAACGAGATAATTTTCTCGTTAAAACGAGATACTGATCCATTTTTATTTTTGATCTGTGGCAGTTCAGCGCTTCCATAGTTCATGGAAAATATTTCCTATAAAGAAATTTTAAAAAATAGCCTAATAAACATTAATCAACTCAGCTGTTTCATTTAGCTGCTCTTACATTATGAACACAGTGCAGTTTGTCATTATTCAGAATGGTTTGTTTTCAATGAAGATGTGCTTTGCGGTCTGCTTCACAAATCAACACTTCACATCCTGTCCGTCTGTTTTCTCTGTGCTCTTTTTTGTATTATTCTGCTGTTAGCTATGAAGTTGTTATCATTTCAGTATCTCTTTTGTGTGTGATTTATAGCAAACAGTCTGTGGGTTCGACTTGCTCAGGGCCAACGGCCACTCCTTCGTCTGTGATGTTAACGGCTTCAGCTTCGTCAAAAACTCCATGAAATACTACGATGACTGTGCCAAAGTCCTGGGGTAGGTGACCCTACTGACAAAGAAAAAATTGTTAAAAATAAATATACAATATAATACAAACAGGATCAGATAAAAACCACAGCCCACAGGAGACATGGGTACATGTTGTGCAGTAGTGTCTCCTTTCTGTTTCCCTGTTTCCTGATGTGTGTGGGTCTTGCTAACATTTTCTTGCTGTAGATTTAAAGTCAGTTTTGCTTTCAAGCTGTCAGGTTTTTCCTTCACCCGGAGGTCTGGACCGCTTGGAAGGTCCCGCTGTCAGCTTTACATCCTAGTTTGTTTCTGATTTATCACCTCTCCTTTTAGGCGAAGTAACAGAAGCTTTACGACTAAAGACTCATAAATTTTGACACTGTAAGACACAGGGAGTGATGGATGCTGGTGTTTGGGTGGCAAAGCCCTGTCAGGAACTCGGCTGAATTTTTTTCATTGCACAAAACAGGAACAAACATTATACAATGAAGTATAGCAGAAAGCCAAGAGAAATATTTTTGTGTTATAACAATAAAAATAGTAAAGTTAAACTGGTTAGCTACAGTTAAACGGGTTAGTTACAGTATAAATAACATGTTTACATTTGCTTTATTTCCTGTGACATTTATCTTCATCACATTCCTAAGCACCTTTTAAATCTGTTTATTTTACTCTTCCTACAGGAACATGGTAATGAGAGAGTTAGCCCCTCAGTTCCACATCCCCTGGTCCATCCCCATGGAGGCTGAAGACATCCCCATCGTCCCAACAACCTCAGGAACCATGTATGTGCTGAAAAACAAAATGCTGCCTCATGGTGTTTAGTGTTCTGGACAAACTACTGTGCTAATGATAATTATTTTAGGATGTTTTTAATGTATGATGGGTTTAAAATGTAATATTTTACATTTGTTTGTTTTCTTAGAACTGTTTTGAACAAATAAGTAACTTTTTCACCAGTTCTAACATCAGGCCCATCAGGAAACTGATGCTTCAGAAATGCTTCTTAGGAACGTAAAGTCATGGGAAAACAATGTTCACACATTAGCACAGTGTAATTCAGGATCACTGACCTCCTCCCCAGAGACTGATGTCTCATCTGTCCTGATGGTCTCAGTGACTCAGATGATGAACAGTGTTTTTTAGGCTTGCTTAAATTCATTGTCCTGGTTTTGAAATTTCCGCAGCATTTTAATAAGTCCTGTCTCATCCTGTAATTCTGTCAGGATGGAGCTGCGCTGTGTTATTGCCATCATCCGACATGGAGATCGCACACCAAAGCAAAAGATGAAAATGGAAGTCCGACATCCTCTGTGAGTCTCTCACCTTCAACCTTAATACCTTAAATGTTTTTCTTAATACAGCAATTAAATATTCAGTTTGTTGTCAAACTCTTTGGTCAAACAGCAGCCAGTATACCTCATCACACAAATTACTGGTTAGTAAGTAATACATAGTAGACATGCATGGGCAGATTCACTTCACACAGACTGAAATGCACAAAATGAACTGACTCAAGGATGTTAATATACCAACTTGAACAGCACCCTTTTTTACAATACTTTGCTTGAGTCCATCAACAATGAAAAAATAACAGATCGTACCACATTTTCTACATTTCTTCAGTCTTCTTCCCACAGACTTCGCCCGTTTATGCTCCTTCCCAGCATTGACTCTCACTCACATTTTAGTCCATATTTTACCTGATTTATTACTGAATTAATAATTCAGCATGTTTCCTTTACTGTGTGTTAATTTTGCTTTTTTCCTTTGTGTGTTGAACAGATTCTTTGAATTGTTTGAGAAGTGTGGAGGATATAAGACAGGAAAACTAAAGCTAAAGAAACCAAAACAGCTGCAGGTGAGAGAGACAGATTCTCACCACATTTTTCCCACGCTCCCTCTCCTCTGCATGTTCGTTTCCTTACGACTGAATCCTTTTCTAAACAGTGAAGGGTTTTTAGATGGGAAAACAGAAATGTCCCAGTATATTAAGCTTTATAATTACTGTGGCTCACAGATCAATATTGTTGTGTTGTCTAAATATTCCCACTGAGTCGTCTAAATCCACCGACACACACTGCATTCATCTTTTAACAACATTTTTCAGCTGCCTTCTTTAATGCCTGTTTTTGTTTTGTGATGTTTTGTGAGTCAGTGATGTTCCCTCACAGTGTGTGTGTGTTTACTCCGGAGAGAAAATTTAAAGAGGAGAAACAAGTTAAAGAGCAAAGCTTGTTTGTTTCCAGGAAGTGCTGGATATTGCTCGGCTGCTGCTGGTCGAGCTGGTCCAGCACAACGACTGTGAGATCGATGAGAAGAAATCCAAACTGGAGCAGCTCAAGACTGTCCTGGAAATGTGAGTGACATTTCACCTCACACACACACACACACACACACACACACACACTCCATCAGTCATCCCTTCTCCTGTTTTTTCCCCCATCATCATCATTCACCAGCAGATTCTGCAGCATCTGCGATTCATTCATTCATCTCTGCCTGCTTACCACCAGACACATGTTCACCATGAAGACGCTCCCCTTCCTGTCTTGTCTTTAACTGCTTTATCTTTTCTTCCCTCCTCTGTCTCTCTGTTTTCTCCTGCCCACCCATCCTTCCTTCCTTCTTTGTCTCCTAAAGGGAATCCAGCTTGAATGACACTCAGTACGCACCCTCTCCCTTCTCACTTTAAAGGATGAGGTTTTACCACCCTCCTTTTCTTTAGTTGACCTGACCGTGTGTACAAAGTATTAGGAATATTAGAAATCTTCCTCTGGCACAGACCAACCAGGCCACACTAGCTGGATTTTTTTTCACTTATTTTACTCATTAGGATTGTAGATAAATGGATATAAAGGGGATAAGAAGATATGCTCTTATCTCATTTAACATTTAGAAGGTATTCCTAATGTTTTGTACACTGACTGTATCATTTCCATTAAAATCCATTCATTTTCTTTAGCCATTAACACTGGACACACACAGTCAAATGTCTCTGATTTCACTGTGTTTCTTTGTGTGTAAATCGGTGTGTGCTGTGCTGATTCATGTGCATGCAGTCCGCACCACATATTAGCTCACCTAATGTCTTCCTTCCTCCTGCCCCTCATCTGCATCCGGACTCACGTTAGTAATGTGCTGGTGATGTTCTGCGTACATATTCAGAGTGTATTAACAAAAAATCATTTGTAGGACCGAGATGATCAAATTTGTACGGAGCACAGTGTCATGAACTAAATCAGTGTAACAGAGAAGCTGGAGTAAAGTAAGAACCAGAGAGTTAATATACAAGTAATTCAGTTTAGTTTAAGATTTTTAGTTATTTGATTTTCAGTTCACATACAACTGGAACTAGAAGACACTCAACACACAATCCTCTGCCACGCCATAATCCATGTCTGATCTCCACCACTGTCTCAGATTGTTAACACATCATCCTGCATGTGTGTAGATTTTCAAAAATCTTTTTACAAAGTTATAATTTTTTCCTGAAGAGCCAAACATTTCTTTGTTTTCAGTTTGTTGCTCCCACGTCCTTCTTCTTCTCTTCCTGCTTCTCTGTTTAGTTACAGCAGCCTGTTATAGGTAATAGGGATTAGGGGGATTTCTTTGCAGACATGATCCCATCTTTTGATCGTTTGTTCTTTGGGTAAAATCCTGATTTTCCTCCCAAATTATTGACCTGTTCAGTAGTTTTTCTGTAATGTTGTTACCAGTGTTGTTTGGAATACCAAACAAATCAATAAGGCAGAAAACATCACCTCCATGGTAGCGATAATAAACTCTTTGTGCTCCTATATCGCTCCTATATTTGGGTTCCCATATGAACCCTTTGTAGTACTATATTGTCTGTTGCTATTTTTGTATAAAAAGTTTGCGAAGTAAGTCTGCGATCATCTCAGAGTATGATCTTCACATGCTTCCCAACAACTGTGATTCCTCTGAGCAGCTGACACAGAGAGGTGATATCCCTGGTATCTACAGCTCAGGTTTTACAACCTGTAACTCTGCTTTCACTTGTGTCCGTCATTGTAAACCTTTTGAGAGATTTTAGGCTAAAACAAACCATCCTAATGTAGTAAGCCCCACCTGTGGTGCTTCCATAGACTGTATATAGAACGGATGACGATAACATGTCGTCACCTGTTGGTTTGTGAACTTACATTTTGAAGCCATTAGTTTGGCATTTCAATGTCGCCATGTTGGGTTTTGGAGCCAGAAGTGACCATAGTTGGATAAAGGGAGGAATAAGGAGGCAGGTCTGAGTCTTGAACCCGAGGACGTTTTCCAGTGTGAATGAGACTGAAGTTCACCATGAACGAGCCTCCAAACCACCTGTAAATCATTGGAGACCACAGCTGTCATCCCCTGAAATCTTCCTACTTTTGAAGCCTAATATCTCCTGAATGATGAAATGTTTTCAGATGGACCACCAGATCACTGAGAAGAAGAGCTGACTTTAGCATCAGAATGACCGAGTATTGAACATTATTAAACTGAAGTCCCATCTCGGGTTTTGTACTTTTTTGCACTTCGGCGTTGGTTGAAACCTTGAGACCCGCCTGCTGCCTCCATTTCTATATACAGTGTATGGCTGCTTGTGACACCTCTCAGGTTCTGTGGCTCTCTGCCACTTATTTCTCCTGTGTCAGTGTCCGTCATGTCTTGGCTTTTTGCAGCGTCTGCTCAGCTGGTTGTTCTATTAGAGAACACCATGTGGTCATTAGTCTGCAGGATGTGCCAAAGTCTTAATACAGCTTAACTGACTGGGCAAGAGGAAGCACCTGATGTGTGTTTGTGTTATATTACTTTGTTATGCTCACACACGCACACAGACACGGTTACACACTAAAACCATCAACAGAGTCCCATTAGAGCTGCAACGTTTAAGTATTTAACTCTAGAGTACATGCTGAATGACTGGGTTGTCGTTAAACCAACTGCTAATACTGGTTCTTAGGTGTGTGTATGATTAGTGTGTGTGATTTGAAAACGTTGTTGCTTTGTTTGTTTCTCCTTGGAAGCTTGTGTTGTGACGAACATGGAATGAAAGTCATTTGTGTGTTTGGTTTAAACATTTAAACCACATTCCTGAAGATGGGATAAATTTCTTTTGTCTTTCTGTGTGCATATCAAACTTTGGTGTGTGTCTGTGTGTGTGTGTGTCTCTGTGTGTGTGTGTGTGTGCTACCAGGTACGGTCATTTCTCAGGTATCAACCGGAAAGTCCAGCTGACCTACCTGCGCAACGGCCAGCCCAAAGCCTCCAGTGAAGAAGAAGGTACAAACACACTCACACACTGCTGTTTGTGTTGTGTTTGAATTACAGGTAGTATACATGTTATATCTCTCACTACCCTGTGGGGGGTCTTGAGACTCAACTAAACGGTCAGATCGCTCTCTCTGAGCTTTTAAAGTAGCAAGAAAGAAAATGCAAAACTTTCAAAGATATATCTGCCATCACCTATGAAGCAGAATTTGTTTGGGGACATTTTATCAGGTTTTTTTTTTTAAGAATTTTTTTAAGACAGTTGAGATGGACAAAGGGGTTGACATGCAACACAAAAACTGTGCTGTTATGTAGTTGGTGCTTTCCAGACCTCTCTGAGCCTCAACAGTAAATAAAAATTTAAACATCAAATTAGGAGAATTTCTTCTCTAGATGCTGCAGGTAAATAAGTAACAGGCACCATGCAGAGGTCCAGGTCATCTTCATCCACAAACACTGGGACGAAAATGAATTACAAAAGGGCTACATTGTGTAAAACTTTTAGATTAATTGTTGATATGAAAAACAAAGTGGTTGCACTCTGAAGCTAAGTTTCTGTGGCTGTTCTCCCAGACTCTAAAAAGGACGGTCCGTCTCTGCTGCTGGTGCTGAAGTGGGGCGGGGAGCTGACGCCTGCAGGCCGGGTTCAGGCTGAGGAGCTGGGCAGGGCCTTTCGCTGCATGTACCCTGGAGGTCAAGGTACCAGCTGCAAAACACACACGCTGTAGTTAACAGATGTACTTACAATGCATCCTACTACTTAAGAGCTTTCATGTTGTAAAGTTGTGGTTTGGAGAAAACACACGCAGGGTATCATATGCACAGCAATCAAGGTCAAAGAGGACAAATGGGAAACACACAGTCAGACACCACCATGTGCAGTGTTCATGGTGTGTGACTGACATGCAGGAGGTCAGGATGGGAGATTTTTGTTTGTTTGTTTGTTTTTACAGTTGACAAACCAGATTTTCAGGCTTCCAGTCACTGTGCTGTTGTCTGTCCCACTATATGTTTGTTTTCATTGATTATGATGCAGTGACTTTAATTTCAGCCAAGAAATCATTACATCAGTTTAGTAATTTTGTATTTGTGCCTCCATGATGGATTTGAAAGAGGCTCTGTTAGGTTACATTATAGAACAATATAGGTAGATGATGCTGCTAGTGTTGAATTTAAAAATCTTAAAGAAGGTAAAGCATGGATGGACGTATGTGGCAGTTACAGATAAATAATCCTTCTATCAGCTACAGCTTCTTCTAAATGAACAGTCATCAATTTATTTATGATGAACAAATAACTTTTCATGTAGAAAAAATACATGTCAACTGGTTGCAGTCACCTCTGTGCAGTCAAGAGGTTTCTCACAATCACCATTAAAGGATTTTGAGACGTCCTTCGTAACCACCGCCAACCATGTGGTGAGCGCCACAATAAACAAGGAAGTTCAGACTGTGCTGAAGATGCTGGCTTTGACATTATGATGTGAAAAGGTTGCTGCTTTTGTCAATGTGCACAGTTCCAACTTTAATAGAGAGTAACAGTATGAAGACATGAGTAGAAATTACAACCAGTTGCTACTTTATTAGGTACACTTGTAATTTCTAAACTATGCAATTAATGTCAGCTATGAATTTTTCTTTATATTATTCTTTGTAAAGACTGTAGTCAGATTTGATTTAGACTGTGACTGAAAATCATGTCGGTCTGTTGAATGAGGTAAAACATGTGTACTCAATAAAGCAGTTGTGGAGTACAGGTAATTATTTTGAGAAAAGCGCTAACACTGCAGCTAACTCATTTTTGAAGTGTTTATGTCAAGCTTTCACACAGGATAATGACATTTAGGAGTGACTGTACCGCACACAACCTGTCAACAACCTGCAGCACGACGCCACAATTGTACTGAGCACCTGATTACACCTGAGTTGGGCATGAGACAGAATTGCGGCTGTATTTTCTTCTATTCAAACTTTATCCCAACTCCAGTGTGAAGTTACTCTTCAGTGTTCAAATTTCACACAAACACAAACTCTCTGGTTACATGAGGGTTTCTCTGCACTCTCCTGCAGAGCCTCTAACTGACAAAAACCTTCTTAGTGCTTTGTTTTATAGTGCATGTGAAACGTCTCCCAAACAACCTGGAGCAGAACTGAACAGAGTCTCAACCTGCTCCTTGTGTTGCTTCTTTTTTATGAAAAGAAGGAGATTTTTCTGTCCCAGCCACTGTTTTCATTCCTCTTTCTCCACCACAAGTTTTGTCAATTAACTCTGCTCTTCTCTTCTTACCTGTTGTTGCGCTGTGTAAACTACTAGCCGGTAATCGCCGGTCCCTTGGCTGTGAGTCCCCTATTGACTTTGGTAAGAGAAGGGTTTCCTGGACATCACCGCTCTTCCACTCCTCTCTCTTTCTGCGCGTGTCGCTTCGTTCACTAACGTGCTCTGATCTCTCCTCATCTCATCATAATTCTGGTTGATTTCACCCAGTGACTCGTCCTGTTTGTCCTACATTGAGATTGCTGTGGATTGTTTGTGCTGTTGCTGACGTGTTGCCGAGGTGATCCACCACAGCAGACATTATTCTGGTCATGTTCTCATTCATACACGAGCAGCTAAAGTGACTGCAGTGTTGGTGTCCTGAGCTAACGCGGATCATCTCACACTAATCCTACTGCATTTTCTTTCGTGAGTGCTGGAGATGTTTGTTTTTATAAAAGCTAGTTCATTTTGACCCGGATTGAAGTTGAGAACAGGGGTAAGTTTCCAAAATGTCCCTTTGTCAATCAGGCATGATAACACATACATATGACCAGGATAACATCAGGCTGTACACTAAAGAGGAATGCATGAAGCATCAGTGTGATTTGATCTGTAGCCTTATTGTGCATCCATCTTCTACAGCACTATTAATTGATGTATATTAAGCATGTAAAAGACTTTTATTGTCTCTCTCCAAATAGGTAATCTGAAGTATTTGATCTCATCTGCAAGGGAGCCGTCAACACTAATTTTTGGGGTTGACTCAACATCGATTCCCTTCACTTTCACTTCATTTTTATTCAAACCTTGAACCATATTTTCATGTTCACTTTTAAGTGAAACGCCAAAATCTTGACAACACTGCATTTGAACTGAAAGTGATGTTGCACCTGCACAGGTGCTGTAACACCTGCGTGCCAATGTTTTATGGAAATCCTTGGTACTCTTGGGTACAATCAACACATCATTTTATTTCTCTTTTCTTTCAACTACCTCACAGACTCAGCTGTTTTTATAATAAAAATATTACACAGTACCTCTCAGGGGTGTAATCAGGCCTGTTAACTGTGATGGTCCGCTCTGTGTACGATCTTCCAGGTGACTACGCTGGGTTTCCCGGCTGCGGCCTCCTGCGCCTGCACAGCACTTACCGCCACGACCTGAAGATCTACGCCTCCGACGAAGGCAGGGTGCAGATGACCGCTGCTGCTTTTGCCAAGGTAACTCTGTCCCTTCCAGCAGGAGGACTCAACTCTGTGTATAAAAACTGTTTGTTTACTCACTAAATGGAAAACCACTGATAGGAGGACAGCACCTACAGCAGCACCACAGCCACTTTCTACTGAATGTTTCAGTATTGAGTTGATAAAAAATAAACTGATTTCCAATATTTTTTGTGCAGTTTTCTTTATAATAGAATATTGAACATAGTGAGTATTATCTCAATCTAGTTACTTTCAGGTGTTTTTCATACAGAAGGTTTTATATTGGAATAAATTCATCAAATCAGAAAATACATTTTTTGCTGTGACCTATCTGTTTAATCTTTGTTATGTATTCATGTGCGTATGCAAAACTTGCAATTCAAGGTTTTTAAACGAGCTTTTCTGTGTAAACCACAACTTTATAATGATAAGTAGAAGATCCACAAAAAGAATATTCTCAAAGGTTCAGGGTCACCTCCAGTTTCTAGAACAAAAACTTCTCTAAATCAGAAAATACTTTTTCTTTCTTTTCATGTTTTCACATCAGAACTTCAGTACAGGTTTTGTGGTTTCTTTGCAGGGTCTTCTGGCTCTGGAGGGGGAGCTCACCCCGATCCTGGTTCAGATGGTGAAGAGCGCCAACATGAACGGACTGCTGGACAGCGACAGCGACTCTCTGACCGACTGTCAGCAGAAGGTGAAGGCCAGGCTGCATGAGATCATGCAGAAGGACCAGGAGTTTATTCAGGACGACTATCAGAAGGTATTTGTCTTTCATGAAACTATGAAATGAAAATTGAATGGTGCAATATCTTGGTTGCAAGTTCAGTTGGACGTGTTTCTTATCTCCTCATTCCAGAGGAGCTTATCAACAGAACTGTAAAAACTATTGATATGCATGTGTTGGTGGATAAGTTTATCTAAGTTCTTCCTGACTTCAGTCTTTGACGTGATGTTGTGTAGAACATGTTATCTATGTTCCTCTGTTCGGTTTCCGTTGTGTCCTAGTTGGCTCCGACAGGAAGTCCTTCACTGGTGAACTCCATGAAGGTCATAGAAAATCCAGTCAAAACCTGTGACAAGGTGTACGCCCTCATCCAGAGCCTCACCTCACAGATCAGGAAGAGGCTGGAGGACCCCAAGTCTGCAGGTAGCTGTGAACCTGCAGTACCTGGAAAAATACAGGTTTAAGTGTACAGGAGAAAAACATCAGCTGTATTTGGAGAACAAATCAAAATCTATTTTCTGCTGTGTGTTTGATTTCATCTATGAAGGCTTCTGTGTTCAGGATGACAGGATTGGTTGTCCTCTGTTTCCCCAGACTTGCAGCTTTACCACAGCGAGACGTTGGAGCTGATGCTGCAGCGCTGGTCCAAGCTGGAGAGAGACTTCCGCATGAAGAACGGACGCTACGACATCAGCAAGATCCCAGACATTTACGACTGCATCAAATACGACTCACAGCACAATGCCTCACTCAGCCTGGAGGACACGCTGGAGCTGTTCAGACTGTCACGTGCACTGGCTGACATCGTCATACCACAGGTTAAAGCAGAACAACGTCATTAATCACTGGTCTCAGGCTCTGACTCAAACAGCCATAGTTACAGAAAACAGGATGCTTTAACTGTGCTCACATGGTCATTGAATTATTACAATATTGAATTCACTGTAGGAAGGAAATCTTTGAGTGTTAAATTAGGTACGTAAATCATCTGTAGGAGCCAGGGATGGCAACATTAGAGGAATGTACCAGGAGGTCTTTTGCAGTTAATTTTCATTGCAACAAGTCTTGGGTGTCACCACCACTGCAGTAAGTGTTCTTGTTAAGACCCAGTATTTATCATTGATTTATTATTATTATTGATCCAAAATCTGGCAAGATTAAAATGTTCCCCAAAAAATGCTCGTGTGGCTCATCTGTCACTTTAAGTATGAAACAGGGATTAAAAGCAGAATAAGCAGTGAAAGTTACAGAGAGAAATCAGGTGAATTCTGGTTAATGTTTCTGGCAAGAAAAGTACATAAAAATAACGTAATGATGTATTAAACCCTCCACATATGTCACATACGTGTGTTCATCCTGTGTTCACCCTGCAGTGACATGTCCTCTGTCTCCTGCTTCATATTAATCTGAAACACGACTCCAATCCCCCTGAATATGAATGTGTAAAAACAAGTGTATCAAAATGTGTAAATGTCTCTTTATTCTTTCATATCATCCACATCAGGAGTATGGAATCAGCAAAGCAGAGAAGCTGGACATCGCTCAGGCATACTGTGTCCCTCTGATGAAGAAGATCCAGCTGGACCTGCAGAGGACCCACGAGGATGAGGCCGTCAACAAGCTCCACCCCCTGTGAGAATCCGCACCGCCACTGAAGCATACAGACATGTTTTCATGTTTGTAGGCTACACACGTACAGTATAATGTATACACTGCATGTTTATGGAGGTTTTGGTAAAGCACTTATGTCCTCTCCTGTCCCCTGGTGTTCAGGTATTCTCGAGGTGTGATGTCACCGGGTCGTCACGTCCGCACACGCCTCTACTTTACAAGCGAGAGCCATGTTCACTCCCTCCTGAGCGTCTTCCGCTACGGAGGACTGCTGGATGTACGCGTTGCTTTTATCATCACTGAGCATTTTATTTTCCACAGGGGGGTGGTGTTTGTTTTTGCACAGATGTACAGATGTTGCACTTAAAACAAACAGTTGTACACTCTTGTTGAGGGTGGAGTCAGCTCCGTGGGTTTGGTAGTTCTCTGAACAGAAACCCACTTGGATGTGACTAAAAAAATGTGTTTTTCAGTTTGGCCCACTGAGATCTTATGTTATTTAATTCTATATTTTATATTATTTTGCTGTACAGAGTATTCTCAATAAAATCCCAATTAAACATTATTTTATTATTTCAAAAACAACTGTGCATTTATTTACCCCATAATATATTCTATATACAAACAATATATACAAATATCAATACTGTGTTAATCTTCAGACTTGTTAACTAACTTTAATAATGACTAATACAATTTACTGAGCTTGTATCTATGCTGTTTCATATTTTTATTAAAGTGTTTCTAATGTTTTGTGTGTGTCAGGAGGAGAAGGACCAGCAGTGGAAACAAGCCATGGACTACCTGAGTGCTGTGTCTGAACTCAACTACATGACACAGATTGTCATCATGCTGTATGAAGACAACAACAAGGTCAGCTTCACTGTGCAGCAGCACAGAGTGAAACAAACCCTCTTGTTTACAGAGTTGTCCATGATGCTCCAACTTTTTTTACAGGGTCACAAGGACCTTCATGTGTCTTTTCTTGTGTATTTGTGTGTGTGTGTTGTGAGCAGGATCCTTCCTCAGAGGAGCGTTTCCATGTGGAGCTTCACTTCAGTCCAGGAGTCAAAGGATGTGAAGATGAGGAGAACGTGCCTCTTGGCTTCGGCTTTCGCCCGGCCTCCTCAGAGGTGTCTGTCTCTGTCTCTGTCTCTGTCTCTGTCTCTGTGCCTGTCTGTGCCTGTCTGTGCCTGTCTGTGCCTGTCTGTCTCTGTCTGTGCCTGTCTGTGCCTGTCTGTGCCTGTCTGTGCCTGTCTGTGCCTGTCTGTGTCTGTCTGTCTCTGTCTGTCTCTGTCTGTGTCTGTCTGTCTCTGTCTGTCTCTGTCCGTGGCAGGTTTCTGACAGGTTTCAGAGTTATACAGTTTGCAGTGCAGGTTGTATAATAATTTTTGTTGCTGTTGTTACTACCGTTTCACCAGATTTCCCACCATTGTGGACTTTGTAAACTTATTGAT
>OOFC01018762.1:0-15211 GCA_900323345.1 Pseudochromis fuscus
CCCTCCCCTGTCCTCCAACTAACCCCATGATGAAATGACTGATGACTGTGGGAGGGGGTGTGGGGGGTGAGAGAGAGAGTGGGGGGGAGGTCCGAGTGCCATGTGACCAGCTGGATTTGAACCCACGCTGTCTCAGCAGCAACACACTGTATGTATCAGCCCACTGAACTGAAGCTTGGGTATTAGCACGGGGAGCTAACGGGCCAGACGGCTGCTCTGGTTTATCCCAATGTAAAAGAGTCTTTAAAAAAGTTGTGTTGGCATTGAACCGTGCTAGTGCCCCTCCCCCTCTCTCCCTCCCTCTCTCTGCATAGTGTGTGTGCATTCATGTGTATGCATGTGGGCAAATGTAAAAAAACAAAAAAAAAGTGAGTGTGTGGGTACATGTGAGTGATTGTGTGTGTGTGTGTGTGTGTGTGTGTGTGTGTGAGGGGGGTGGGTAGAGCTCTGCTGCAGGACAGCTGGTTACCCAATGAGGGCAGGGCTTTTCTCCTGTGTGTTGTGCGCGTAATTTTCTTGTTTATATTGTGACGTCATTTACCTTGTTACCACTGTACGAGAAGTTACAAGACGTAATCCAGGCGTATAGATATATTCATATATATTTTCTAGAACCAGAGAGAAAATGTTAAATCAGAAATGGAGCAATAAATGTGTTTTATTTTCTTGTTTGGACGACGCGGATCGATGGAGGATTGTACGGTTCTCCTTTTTGTCACATTCAGGCAATCATCAGGAATGCTAAATTACACATCGACTGTGAATTCATGCCTAGCCGGGTTTGGCGTGTGTCTCTCTCCTGTCCCTGTCTCTTTCTGGTGAATGATTAGACAAATTTGAGAAAAAAAAGGAAAACTGTAAGCACTTTGATCGGGGGTGGAGTATGTACAATAGCCAGTAGGTGTTGCTGTAGTCATACTGTATGATAGGGAGAGTGGACGTGAGAGAGATGGTAGTCTAAGACTGTGTCCTGAGGAAATTATTTAATTTGTGAAAGGAGAAGAAGAGGAAGACGACAGGGAGGGACTAAGAGGAAGTGATGAAGACTGGTAGGACAGGAGTAATTGGTCAAATGAGAGATGGGATGAGGAAGTAGAGCAAAATATTTAACTGAAAATGGATTGGTTGTTAGGGCCGTACCAGCTCGCTGGGGATTGTGAATAACATTTTTATGTTGTGGTTGCACTGGTAATGCAAAAATATATATATACAGTGTACAGATAGGTACTGATGCTTCAAAACATCTTTCATTCAAATGACCAAACGTGTATTTTCACCAATGATACAAATAGTTTAACCTCAAAATGTAACAAATACTCCACATGCAGGTTTTTCAATCCTGTGAATTCAACAATTCTTTTCAGAAATTTTAAAACCTGAACAAGTTCAGTTCCAGATTACTGTGTATTACAAAGTATTCTCATCTCAACCTAATGTACAATGAGCAGCAGTCTGAGCTGTAAACACTGTATATTTTTGCATTATAGGGAAACAAAATGAGGCTGTGATCATAGCTGAACAACAGTGTTTTGTCCTGTTGCTGTTTAAAATGAGAGGATCCAAAAAACAAAGAAAAAGCAAATATTAAAACACATGAAGGGAACGTGTCCAGTTGTTTGCTAATAGAGTTGGGCAGTCATGTAGTGATGCTTGGAAGGAGTTTATAACCAGTCCAGTACCACCAGAGGCTGGGTCCAGTAAACTCTGGCTTCAGTTCACTTCAGTTCAAAAAATATATTCAGTCAAAATGTTTTTCCCCACAAGTTACTCTGATGTCATAGCTGAAGTTAACTCTTCTTCACAGTGATCTGGTGTCCTGGGGTCAGGGGTCAGACCTGCCTCCTCCCTCCTCCCTTCATATCCAAATATGGTCATTTCTGGCTCCAAAAAAAAAACCTGACATGGGAACATTTCAATTCCAGGTCATCAGTGTGACTACATCCAGATCTTACATCCAGTCCACTGGAAGAAGAACCTGAAGGATTACAACATAATGACAATGTCACCAACTACTGTACAATAGTGTGTAATCAATAATTAATCATCATTATCAAGTAACTTACCCAACTCTGACAAAGTACTTTTATCAAGTCACAGGAAATGAATGTATCCCCAGTAATCAGGTCATTGCATTTACACACTTCCTGTTCAGCTTCGCAGTCCAGCTCGGTCCAGTGCAGATGACCCGGTCAGCTCAGGACACGGCCGTGTGAACAGATTATTTATGAACATTAAGGTGTGAGGGGAAAAGCCTGTTTGATGATGAACAAAGATGGAGGATTGAAATCAGACAGAGAGAATAAAAAGATGTGGAATGAGCATTTCACTGCCTGTTCATACAATATGTACTGTATGTGCTGTACTTGTAACAGAAAATCAGGCGCACACATTTGGTATAAAAAAGGTTTGTTAGAAAATATTACATGAAATATTCAGTTTGTTTTGTTTTTTTAATTTTCCTTCTACAGTACTGTTTGAATATTTAGTCTTACTTTGAATTAATGTAAAAAAAAGAAGAAAAAACTCCAGTTGTAACACAAACTACTAAGCTGTGTAACATATGGATGTAGGATGTGTGGGCCCAGAGTGAGTGTGTCCTCGTTTGGCTGTTGATCTGTAGGTAGTTAACTCTTCATCAACATGTCTGTACGCTCTTCTAGCAGTGACCTGAACATAACCAGTGACATCAGCTCTCTGACATGCTCTTTTTGTCTACTTATTTATTTTATTTGCCTTGAATAGAGCGGTGTTTTAGGCACATTTCTGGCTGTTGAAGGAGGTTGATTTCATTTAAAGCGATAGAGAGGAGACGTTTTGCATTTTTTTTGTCACCATCTTCGAGCATTTTCCAAAAGTGCTTCAGCAAGAGGCTGTCTTATGATTTCTTTGTGTAGGGGGGAGTACTGTGTGTGTGTTGCAGATGCTGTGTGCTGAATCTGATTGGATGAGAGGGTGGAAGGGGAGGGCAGCGGGCTTGGACTCCACTCCCAAAAAACAAAACAAGATTTTTGGGAGAAAATGTTGATGTGACGAGTTTGTCCAGAAGCACCTGTACATGAACCTGATGCTGAATGTACCACAGAGGTGACGGGGGACATCAAACCGTACGATTTGCTTGAACTATTGCAATGTCAGAACTTGTCCACCTGAATGAAGTTTCCTCTTCAAACAGCAGGAAAGCAATACAGGGGTTGTGTGCATGTCTGTACATTCACAATGATGTTCCACTGTGGGTATGATAAAGGAAAATACCACTGTTTTATCCACTGTAAGATGTTTGTGATCTCCATCTAAAGGCTTTTCCACATGGCTCTGATAGTATCCTATGGAGGTCAGAGAGCCGTGGAGCTCGAGCCGACTCCACTAGTCTGAATGTGTGTGTGCTGTATGTTTATTAACTCTAGTGCAAGTTAAATCACTGCCAGTTATGTACAGTAAGTTATTCCTTGAATAAAGGGGTGGTATCGCCCTGCAGAACAGACACTGCTGCTTAATTCCAGATGATGGATAACAACTCAGGACCAGACAGGGATCTGAAACGTTGCAAGTGACATGGAGACAGTCTGAACACTGCACACGCCCTGTCATGCAACAGGATGACTGAATGGCTGCAGGATGAGTGTGAGATGAGAACACGATACAACACTGTTATTTTCCTTTAAAATACCCAGTTAACAGCACAAAAAAACTAAACAATAATGTTGTTTTTTTTTTAACATGCTAAATTAAGTGTGTACTGAACTAACTGTCTGAAATAACTACTCTGCTACAGTGTCAATATGTCCATTTTATGAGTGTATGTGGTTAGAAGTAGGCCTACCGGCAAACTGGGGAGAGCTGGCTTCAGTAGGCACATAGACATGCGTGCAGGCATGCGTGCATATACACACACACACTCACACACACATGCACATATACATTAGAGTACACACACACACACACTCACAGTCCGAACTCCAGCTTGGATCGGAGCAGGTGTTGTAGATAGTAACAGTTTTACATTGATTTCATAGTTATTGGTTGAAAGGTGAAAAGCAACAACATGAGGCCGATGTGGAAGTGCAAAAAAGTGCAGTACTTCCAGTGGCCACTAGATGCTGGCTTCAGAAAACTCCTTCAATTCAAAAATGGTCATTTTCAATCATGAAACACTCAGTCGATACGTTTGTTGTCAAAAAGAGGAATATTTAGGGTTGTGTTTAGTTTGATTGACAGGTCTGTTAGACCCGCCTCCTCCCTCCTCCCTTCATATCCAAATATGGTCACGTCTGGCTCCAAACATCCAACACGTTCAAATGCTGAGTCCAGACGTTGTCCTTTCTACACATACAGTCTAAGGTTAACACATGAAGTGACAATAATCCATTTCCTCTGCTGTGAGTGTGAGCCACACACCATCCTCATTACTACACACACTGAACTGTATGCACTACTTAAAAGCTGAAATAATGACTTTGAAAATACTGTATAACTAGCCCAAAAAATGACAGCGCTATGAGTAGACTCGCAAATGTTAAAGGAATAGTTTGATATTTTGGGATTTTCTCTCCTGTTCACTTAAATGTACATTTAATATGAAGCCACAGCTGCAGACGGTCACAGAAGGAAGTGAAATACTCCACCTACCTGCTGCTCCAGTTTATCCACACACTGTAACTTATTTGTTTCATCTGCAGAAGACACAATGTACAAATGTGGCTGCCTCAAGAAATGTAACAACTCTTCCAAAATGTTGAGCTATTCCTTTAGTTTTCAACGACATCATGGTGATTTTTTTTTTGTTTTTTTTTGGAGGTGATGTAACTGCAGAAGGGCTGAGATGTAAACACTGAATAGCACCATTGTCTGAGCAGCTGGTGCATGAAAACTGCCAGTTAAACGACATCATTTGCCTTTCGACGCTCTTTGGACGACCTGGAGCAGAACTTTCCTCTTCTCCACACCCTGTCTTCATTTACTGTTGTGTCATCTCCTCCGACCTCCATCAGTCCACCCGGGGACGCCGCGCCGCCGACAATTAGAAAACAACATGATGGGAGTAGGTTGGCAGGAGTGTGTCTCTCCTCGCAGCCCATCAAAGCTAATGAAAAATAATTCTGATGAAGTCTTTATTTTCATCACAGTCCACAGTGAATACACGCTCAGCTCTGTTTATTACGTCTGACTCCCCACCTCCTCCCTCCCGCCTCCCTGTGTGTGTCTGTGTGTGTGTGCAACAGTTCAAATGTGGTAATGGCTAACGGGTGGTACCGTTTTGAGTCCTGGGTGCGCCGTTCAAAGCGTTGGAAGTGTTCGCTGGGGTAAAGCGCTCCCCGGTGTACACAGTAACATTAGCTGTTTCAAGGCAAGCAGATGGATGTCTGACGCTCCATCTCAGTGCTAGATTACATTTTAATTAATTATGATCAGGCTTTTTAAGACATCTTTCTGGCATCATCTCAAAGGCAGATTATGTTGCTTTGATGCCTTCTCAGTGAGCTTCTGTCAAATAAACAAGATGCCGGTGCGACAAGATGGCGTGCCATCGGTGATTTAAGATGCAGTGGGGCTTTTTACCCACATTGCCTCCACAGTAAAGCTGCTGGTGCCACAAAGATACTGTTTGTATATCATTAAAAGGTTTTAGTATTTGCATTAAACTGTCTAATGCAGAAATCTGTGAGATAGAGATTAAGCCTGAAGGATCTTGTTGATGAGAAGCAACTGTGACAATTAAAGTGTAATTGTTCACATATAATAATGAGGGAGCAGTTAAAAAAATCTATTTAAAGCATCAACCATCAGCTACTTTTCCTTTTCACAAGTTACAGAGTCTTGTTTTAACTTGATGACAAAAATAAATTCAGAAATATCAACTTTGTCTGACCTTAGACTGCACATGTATCTGCATATCTTCCTTTTCTCTAACATTAACTGAGCAACCAGTGCAGCCACTGACACCGTCTGTGCTTTTGGAGGGTAAATCTTGACACAGTTCAGGAGGCAGTGGTACTGAATCTATATTTTGCATAACACTTTTTTCAGTCTAAACTCAGCTGACTGCATCAGCAATCAGCTCTTCTCCAGCTGCAGTCTGAGATGTTCCTGTAGAGCTTTAACTTGCAGATGCAGCAGTCGACATCAATGAGTCTAAACACAGGGAATAGCAGGAGTTCATGTGGCCTGTTGATGATTGGTGAAACATGATTGATCAAACTTCTCTCAGTGAGAAAACTTCCTGGAAAACTTCCACTGTGAATATTTGCTCGCTGTATGAACTCACTTTGTAGGAAAACAACTTTCAAACATGCACATGAAACAAACTGATCAAGTAACATTGAAAACAATCAAAATGAACATCGTGTTGTTTATTATCTGATTTAAATGAGATTGAAGGAGATGTTTTATATTTATGATCAGGAAACTGCTGTATGTACAACCCACTCTCTGAGCCATCTGCACAACTTATATCAAAGTGTGTGTGTGTGTGTGTGTGAGGCTAAGCGTGTGTGTGTTTCACAAGGACACACTTGGTTAAGACCCCTACTGTTCCTCCCTCCCACCTCCCACACACAATCTGTCAATCCTTCCTGCTGTCTAATACTGAAGGAAGCCACCACACACACACACACACAGTAATACACACTTGTCTAAGCAAACATGACTAAGGTCGACTCTCGGCAGCCACACAGAGTCCGGTGGAGTCCTCTGGGGGGATGATGATGTAACACGTTGCAACATTGTGTCATGGCGCCGCGCAGCAGCGAGCGGCCTCCTGGTGCCGCTGTCACTGTAACTAAACTGAATGTCTTACTGTCTATACTCCACTTCTCTGTAGTGTCTCTCGCTCGCTCGCTCTCTTTCTCTTCCTCGACATCGACAATGAAATCGGCAGAAACTCACAGCTGAGGCGTTTTCTATCGGGCTGTTTTGTTCATAGTGACAGAGTCAACACCGCTTCCTGTTTCCTGCTCCTCTCTTCCCTCCTGCGTCGCCCTGCAGCCACTGTGGTCTTGTCTGTCTCTCTTCTTTCTCTCCCCCTCTTCTGCTCTGTTTCTTTAATTTATTGTGAATTGATTTCCAAGGTTGTTTTGCCTCTGTCGCTGAAGATACAAGTTTTCTTTTCTGTCTTCCTTTTTGTAAAATTGATCCTCTTTTTTTGTTAACTTTAGTCACTGCTAATGTAACAAAACGCACTGTGATGATTCCAGTATTAATAAAAGTTGTACTTAAACTGTGAGCTGCTGCACAAAGAGAGTTTTTGTTATTCAGTGGCCGAGGTCCAGCTGCAGGGTTCAGGGTGTACGGTGAACTGTGTGTGAGCTTTCCAGAGGCCGGTCGGAGGCAGAGAGGCTAACTACAGTCAGTGAACCACAGAGGAGGAACGTGGCACTGATGCAGATTTGGTGTTAAAATGCAGAGGAAGAGATTTCATGCAACAAAACTTTAACTTCAGGCAGATAAAGAAACAAAGGTACATATCTGTGTCACAGCAGGAAATAAGATATAATTCAACTTTTATCATGTAAGAATCAGTTAGCATGTCTGGCTTTGCATGAAAGAAACTACACATGAATTATGAGCAACACTGTCTCTACAGTGTCATCTATATTTCCATTATCACTGTGGTTCGGTTCAAAAACAGTCTCTGCAGCTTCAGGCTGATTTCATCTGTAGATCACAGTTAATTCTGCAAAACAACCAGACTGTATTACTGTCATTTTGGAAGAAAAACAACAACAACTATGTTTACATAATATAAAAATATGCAAATGAAACAGAAATGACCAGAAATATAAAATATTTTACAGCCATCTTAACCCTGTAAAGCTTCAACCTTGAAATAATTCCCAGAAACATCAATTTTTTTCAAACCTGAGTGTTCATTGAACCTAAAAATAAGAGTAAAAGATGAATACACTTAGTTAGTTAGTTAGTTAGTTAGTTAGTTAGTTTATTTGAAATATGCAAATAACACCAAAAGTATCAGCTTCCTGACTGTATCCAAACAAATTCAATACCCAAAACAATACAGACGTGAGAAACGAGGAAGCAAAATAACAGTAAAAAACAGAAAACGAGAAAAAAAAAGTGTATAGGAAAAATAAAGTATATAAGAAAATACATGACACATCCGAAAGGAGTGAGAAGAAGCAGTTTATTTGCTCTCACCCCATGTCAAAATAATATATGTACACATAGTCGTACATATAGACACGTACACACATACATACATACATATACACACATACCTACATACATACATTCATACATGTATATATACACACACACATACACATATATACATATACATACATACATCATACACACATACATGCTTATGCACATATACACACACATACACCAACGTACAGCATATATACACATATGCACCCATACATATATATTTGTATACACACACACAGGCTTCTCTGTCTCTCATCACCCCCCATATTAAATTAGGAGTGATAATTACAAAATATTCAGTTGATAATTTCTTTGTACCCGCTAAACAACATATTTTTGTACCTTTTCTTGAACTGTTTGATATTTGGACTTTGCTTGATTTCCTCCCCTCAGTTGTTCTTGACACCAGTGATAGAGATACAAAAACTTTTCAAGGTTGTTCTTATGTTTAAGATTTTAAAGTTATATTTCCCCCTGAACTGATAACCTCGCTCCCAATTTCTGAATACACTCACACACACTCACATACATGTCTTTCACCTTCAGTCATTACTGGGTGAATCCATGGGTTAAACACTCACTCTTAAATCGTTACTCTTCATTTTTTAAGATGGTTTTAGAAATACTCAAATATTCATCCCCCAACTAACCTGAAATCAATCAGCAGCTGATTTTAACTCCTCCACATCTTCAATAGGTTGAAGAAATTGCCATTTGTGCCAAAAACTCCTGATCCTACTACTCCACTGTTACTGTTTAGTCCAAAGAGTGCAGTGTGGCGGGTCCACCTGAATAGTTCGGCAGATTATCACAGGCCTGATGCACACAGACAAATGCACAATCACATTTAAACCTATATCCAATTTACAGTCATCAGTAAACCTCACACACATGTTTTTGTTGAGAAAACACAACCCACACACAGAAAGGCTCCAGCTGAGGTTGAAACCCAGAACCTCCCTCTTGCTCTGTACATGATACTCCCTTATGATGATAATATTCAAGCTGAAAACTATCAGGAGTGATGTGACAGAAGTGTGTGTTTGGTTTATTTATCTTGGTAACATGATGCCGCTGCAGCTGGATCTTAGTTTTAGTTCAGAGCAACATTTTCTCTGACGCTGGACGAGTCTCAAAACAACAGCTCTGCAAATGAGGGTGCACCTGAGGCTACAGATAAATTAGGCTGAATCACTTTTTGTGCCATTCGTCAATCAAAACAGGCCGAAGCATAAAAATGACAAAGTGCAGACGGTGTGTGCTGTGAATGACAAAACAGTCTCAACAAGGACAATTAGAGGTCAAATAGAAATCATCCAGAGATTCTCATATTGTTACCTCCCTGCTCTGACAAGCAAGCAGTTTATATGGAGACAGTTTCTGACTTGGAAAGCAAAAAACCCTCGTCCCTCTATAAAAGCTTGGCCTTTAGCTGCTGTGGGAAAGAGGTGCCATGACTTTTAAAAACTGATGGAAGCTCTAAAAATATTTTGGAGACACATAATCGCTTCAGTTTAAAAACTCCCACAGAGATCCTGCAGATGTCAAAATCTGTCCAAGCAGTGAGAGACTAGAGCAAAGTTATATCAGCCACAAGCAGGCGACTGTGGATAATGATTCCTGTGCAAATTACTATAAGGGACGTTACAGGAGATTGTGTGCAAGATATAACAAGAAAAACACATAATACATTAGTCTACATCAAGAAAATCACATCTGTATTTGACTGCATTAAATCCAAATCAAGGAATCATATTTTAGTGTGTTTGTTATTGTTAATATTAAACTTTATGATGGTAACATGCGACATGTCTGGATTAATCTGCCTCCTATAGTTGATATGTGGTGTCTGATAGTGTACAAGAAGAATTTCATCAGTGGCAAACTCAGCCACAAGCTTATTCATGTGTTGGTATCTATTCAAAATCACTTGCTTATATATTTTAATTAAAGGTTAAACTCAGCGATGCAGTCAGGGGAAGAAAGAAAGGAATGAAATGGTTTAATTTATTTATCCAGTGATTGTACTATACAGTTATTTTCCATTTAACTTCACCAGTTTTTAATTATTTTTATTCAAAATCGCTGAATTTTCATATTTACCGTTCAAATGGATTACGCAATGACTCGGCTAACTCTCTCTCTCTGTTTGTCGCTATTAAAATGTTCAAACGCTTTTACTATAGGAACTAAATTTCCACAGTTCAGCTGATAATGCTCAGTGTTTTTTTTTTTTGTCAACAACTGTTTGTATGTAACGTGTTTTTTATGCTGAACAATTATAACACGTCAGGCAGCAGTTCTCCTGCCTCACGGTAGGGGGCAGTAGTGATCCCAGGGATCCTTGCTGCGACTCCTCGGCTGCAGAACAAGTGACAGCAGCTATGATCTGCAGGTAGCAAGTCAGGTGCAGCCATCCGTGTATGTAGGTAAGACCATAATAACGTTTTTTAATTACATGTGCTTTGTTGTTTGCTGCAGTTTGTTTGTGTAAAGAAGCTGATATGAGATGAAATGTTAACTGCTGCAATCACGTGGTGAAAAAGCTGCTCTGTGGGTTCATATGTTTGTTAATCTGATTGTGATGACGTCAGTGGGACTCATCCCAGCTGATTACATCACATGTCCTGAGAACTGTGAACTTTGTATAAATGGGTTAAAGAGAAAAATGTCCAGAGTTGTCTGGAGGTGAGGATCTGTTACCCTGATGGATCCATGTTCAGTAAAGTTTTAAGAGTTCTGTGGAAATCTGTTTCACTGTGCACGTTGTGTTCATGACACAGCTGATCTTACTCTACTGAGATCAATGGTGTAAGATCCACAACAAAATTTATAATCTTACATATGAAGCCCTTAACCACCATGCTTCATTATATTAGGTCCTCATGATGCCATATCACCATGTAGACCTCAGAGTGCAGGCTTGCTTTTGGTTCCTAAAAGTGGGACGGGAGGCAGAGGTTTCTTCTCTCCTGCAGAACCAGCTCCTGTTTGAGTTTGGGAGGACGACACCCTCTCCACCTTTAGGATTAGACTTCAAACTTTTCTTCTGATAAAGCTTCTAGTTGCTGCCTCTGGTGATCCTGGACCATCCTTTACTTGTGCTGCTGGAGCATCTCCCAAGATGCACTGAGCACCTCTGCAAACATTCAATTTCACTAAGTCTTCTCTTCCCTGTAGTTTCTTCTTGTTTCTCTTTGTGTCTTTCTGCAGGTTTGTCTGGTTTTGCATGTTTCTGATCTGTGGTTCTGACCCAACAACCTGCCCAGTGATAGTTGTTTCTCATCTTTTCTCTGTTCTCCTCTGAAGGTGGTTCTGTCTGAAACTTGTCATTGTCACTGGGGATTTTTGAAATTGTTGTTTCTGTTTGTAATTCAGCAACATCTTAACTACAATATATAGTCTGCTATATGAAATTAAAATGAGTGTGTGCTTGTCTATTTTAAGAGCTAAAAGAAGTGAAATCTGCAAATAGTAAAGACAAGACCTCCTCACAATGCAAACAGTGAACATGTAAAAAAAGTTTATAGAAAAAACTTGTACTAAAAAGTACAGGCACTGATTATACTGCCAAAATTACAGAAGCTAAACCACGTCCTGGTCACACCTGAGTGGACATTACAGTTTTCCGAGATGAATGCTGAGTATGCGGTTTCCCTTTCAATTCAAAAATTGCCTTTTTTCCAGGTCATTGCTCCTGACAAAGAGTTGTAGATCACTCATGATGGTGGAAATGAGGTGAGTGAGGAGAAATGAGATGTGTTCTCCTGCTGGCTGCTAGGGGGCGCCCAAGACCTTTAAGTCTCCAAGCAGCAGTGAGTCAGTGGGGACAACAACTGCTGATGTGCATGCAGATATGTCAGACACCTGAGCTGCTCAGGAGGAATACTCTGATACTCAGGAGACACTTTACTTTGCATAAGTTACTCCGACATGAATGAAATGACCTTTTTACTGTGAATGTTGTAAACTCCCCAAACGAAATTAGTAAGAGTCAAGTAATAATTTAAATTCTTTCTTTTTTTTTTTGTTAGAATAATTTCTGGAGAGGTATGTCCTGTTTTCAACATCTGCAGAGCATCAGTGAATAGTCTATTAGAAACTGAACTGAACCAAATCTTGTCAGGCGGTCTTGTTTAAAGCACATTGACAGAACAAGGACAGACTTCTTTTACTTAACACCTACTCCCACGTTACGAGCATGGAACCACACAAAGAACTTTAATTAAAAATAAGTGGGCCACAATTAATCGGAGGGAGGCATGCTTCATTCAAACTCACAGCAGCTTGAGACTGTAAGCCTGATATGCTGTCTTCAGTGTGTGTGTGTGTGTGTGTGTGTGTGTGTGTGTGTGTGTGTGTGTGTGTGTGTGTGGATCCACTCAGCTGAAACGCCAGTGAAGTGAGTGGGAGTGTGTCTCTGCTGCTGCTCCGTCCTTCTCACACTGGCACTCTAATTAAATGTTTAAATGGTGTGGTTCAGTGTTAGCAGCACTAATAACGAGCTGCTGGATGACATATTGAAAAGACTTGTGCATTGTTGGGTTTTCTATAACTGAGGTGATGCATCAGCAGCTAATTCTGCCCTTACTTCTACTTTGTTCCTTCATTATTGTGAATCATTCAAACTGATGTGTTTGTGTTTTTCTTAACCTGTAACCTGCATCCAGTTAAACTAAAGGGGCAAAGGAAGTTTTATTCAACCTTTACACACCTCCCTGCTTTTTCTCTCATGATAAGCTACACGGATACAGTGGAAACATGTTATTAGCAGTGATTTTTTGGGACTTTCAAACTGCTGTGGCTCCAAATTGTGGTCAGGTGCATGATGTTTGCTTTAATAAAATGTGTCTAGAAGTTGATTGGAGTCCACCTGTGGCGAACTAAATGGATTAGACATAGTTTCAGACATATGTTTTGTATATAAAGTTTGAGATGAGTCAGAATCTGAAGAACTGAGCATGAAACACCAAAACTATGTGACATGGTTTTGGTATAGTTTTGCTTTTTGGGATGTTTCCTGGTTGAACCTGAAGGGAGGTTGAATACAGGATGAGGTCCTTGAAGAAACTCAGGTGCACATCCCTTCAGACTGTGGTGGCGTTTCAGCTTTCAGTGAATCAAAGCTTTACAGTCAAGGTAATACTGTCTCAGGAGGACAAGACTCTGTCCCTGAATAACAAAAACTAGACTTCAACCACAAAAAAACACCTGTAACCTAAAGATGGCTGTTCACAGATGTTTTTTATCTAATATGATGAATGTGGCAGGAATGGGATAAACTTTAAATCCAGGTGGCAAACCTTGTAGACTGAAGAAGACTCAAAGTTGTTACAGTCTGCTACATTCACATCAAAAAAGTTTCTGTAAATGATTAGTTTCTGTTTTTGTTTTTAATGCATTTGATAAAATGTAAATCGAAAAGGTCTCTCATGTAAAATGAAGAAAAATATTTCAGGTTTTGCACTATGTCCAGGACAGTCGTCACATTTATAGCATCAGCAATGTTCCAACAACTGGACCAACAACTCATCAGTCTCCAACTAATACAGAAGGCTGCTGCTGCTGTTACTGCTGCTGCTGTTACTGCTGCTGTTACTACTACTGCTGTTACTACTGCTGCTGCTGTTACTGCTGCTATTACTGCTGCTGCTGTTACTGCTGCTGTTACTGCTGCTGCTGTTGCTGCTGTTACTACTGCTGTTACTACTGCTGCTGCTGTTACTGCTGTTACTGCTGCTGCTGTTACTGCTGCTGTTACTACTGCTGCTACTGCTGCTACTGTTACTGCTGCTGTTACTGCTGCTACTGTTACTGCTGCTGGTACTGCTGCTACTGTTACTGCTGCTGCTGCTGCTGTTACTGCTGCTGTTACTACTGTTGCTGCTGCTGCTGCTGCTACTGCTGTTACTGCTGCTGTTACTGTTACTGCTGCTACTGCTGCTACTGTTACTGCTGCTGCTGCTGCTGTTACTGCTACTGTTACTGCTGCTGTTACTGTTACTGCTGCTGTTACTGCTGCTACTGCTGCTGTGTTACTGTTACTGCTGCTGCTGTTACTGCTGCTGCTACTGTTACTGCTGCTGCTGTTACTGCTGCTGCTACTGCTGCTGCTGTTACTGCTGCTGGCACTGCTGCTGCTGCTGCTGCTGTTTTTACTGTTACTGTTACTGCTGCTGTTTCTGCTGCTTCTGTTACTGTTGCTGTTACTGCTGCTGCTGCTGCTGCTGCTGTTGCTGCTTCTGTTGCTGCTGCTATTCCTGCTGCTGCTGTTACTGCTGCTGTTACTGCTGCTGCTGTTGCTGCTGTTACTACTGCTGTTACTACTGCTGCTGCTGTTACTGCTGTTACTGCTGCTGCTGTTACTGCTGCTGTTACTACTGCTGTTACTGCTGCTACTGTTACTGCTGCTGCTGCTGCTGTTACTGCTGCTGTTACTACTGTTGCTGCTGCTGCTGCTGTTACTGCTGCTGTTACAGCTGCTACTGTTACTGCTGCTGTTACTGCTGCTGTTACTGCTGCTGTTACTGCTGCTGTTACTGCTGCTGTTACTGCTGCTACTGCTGCTGCTACTGCTGCTGTTACTGCTGCTGCTCCTGCTGTTACTGCTGCTGTTGCTGCTGCTGCTGTTACTGCTGCTGTTACTGCTGCTGCTGCTGCTGCTACTGCTGCTGTTACTGCTGCTGTTACAGCTGCTGTTACTGCTGCTGTTACTGCTGCTGTTACAGCTGCTGTTACTGCTGCTGTTACTGCTGCTGCTACTGCTGCTGTTACTGCTGCTGCTGTTACTGCTGCTGTTACTGCTGCTGCTGTTACTGCTGCTGTTACTGCTGCTACTGCTGCTGCTACTGTTACTGCTGCTGTTGCTGCTGCTGCTGTTACTGCTGCTGCTGTTACTGCTGCTGCTGCTGCTGCTGCTGCTGCTGTTACTGCTGCTGCTGTTACTGCTGCTGCTGTTACTGCTGCTGCTGCTGTTACTGCTGCTGTTACTGCTGCTGCTGTTACCACTGCTGTCAAAGCTGTCAAAGTCAAAGCTGTTTGAAAT
>OOFC01018763.1:3928-15894 GCA_900323345.1 Pseudochromis fuscus
ACAATGAAGATGTTTCTTTTTTTGTTTCCAAAAAATTAGAAACATAAAACAAAAAGTTGCAGTTTAAAGGAAAAGTAAATGGGACTTGTGTTGTGAGTTGTGAGAATTGTGGGAACTGACTCATCATGTGTAGCTTCCACATTCTGAACCCATGTGATGTCACAGCATTTCAACCAAGTTTTTGATTGGTTGAAATGCTCTGAACAAAGTTACTGTCCTCAGCCAAATACAAACATCTTGACTTTGACTGCGGTTAGCTTTTACACAAGTCTCTAAATTAGCATGTGCAGGTGCAGAGTTAATCAAATCCAAATGCACTAAGCAACAGTTTGTTTAACCTATATAACCCAGATCAACCACACAGATGTAGAGTTTACAACATCAGCCTCTGACGAAGCCTGGCGGCGATCTGCTGCAGCCCTGCGTAAACAAACATACCAACCACATTCAAAATGATGCATTATTTGCGTTGTACATGTGGTTTGTCTCCCAGTCGACTCTCAAGGGGATAATTAGCGTCTTTAGTGTTTTCAATTATTGCACTCGAGCGGAGGGAAGAATAAAAGTCAGCAGTTGTTATTTACACCAGGTGTGAACGGTAAGTAACGACCGCAGATACACGGCACAGCTACTAACAGCATCAGCAGGTACATCTCACTTGATCCTGATCAAATTATTACCAACAAACAGACTGTATACAATAGATAAAGCAACAGGGACTCAAAAGTGAGGCCAGTGCATATGTGAAAAATAGTGTAAATATCCTAAGGCTCAAAAAACTCCAATCGACTTCAATTCAAAAATGGTCATTTTAAATCAATTTTCCCCCAAAAGTAATCTGGTCCATCTGAAGCTCAATTCATCATTAAGTTGATATTAGGCTTCAAAAAAACTGGGATGTGGTTAGGTTGATTGGCATGTCTGGTCTCCAATGATGTCCAGACAGACTGGAGACTCAATCACACATCGGGCTGCATCATCTGGTTCAAGGGTCAGACCCGCCTCCTCACTCATTCATATCCAAATATGGTCACGTCTGGCTCAAATAAACTAGACCACAATCCTCATCCATGTGTCATCAAAATAGAAATACAAGCAAGAAAAGCTCGGTACCAAAACTGTTGTTTATCTTTTAACCAAGTTACAAGAGAAAACAAACTAAATGTATTGAGCCAATCACAGACATAAGTAAAGATGCAGTGATGGATCTCTGAGAAGTCTTTTCCTTCCTATTGATCCACTGGACACTGGATGCAGTAAACAGGAAAAAGCATCCTGAAGAAGTCGACACTCTTCTTCTGTGTCCTCATGTAAATCCCAGACTGACTCCATAACTCTGAGGCTCTGTGGGAACCACGTCATCTGGTGCAGGACTTACAAAGTTCTTTATGAGTCCGGCTGCAGGTTCTGGGGTTGTTGTCCTGCTGCAGAGTAAATCTGTGACTGATAACACATCTCGCTGTGATGGATAAGAATTTACACATTTAATGTGCCTCACACTTCTGCACAGCTCCATGTATCCATCTGCTGTATCTAAATGAAAAGAAAAGGACAAAGCCTCCATGATACCACCTTCCTCTCCTACATCATTACTTCCAAAAACAATCTGATAAATGTTTAGACACATAAAACAACTGGATTTTTTTTCTTACAAGATAATGGTCAGTTAACAAACTTCTTTTTACAGAACCCTGTTGTGTTTTTCATGGTCAAGACAGTTTGGGGAGCGTTTCCACTGCAAAAAGTACCTGGAACTTGGTACCTGGTACCACTTTTTTAGTACCTCCTCTCCTGCGGTTCCAAAAAAAGTACCCGGTCTGGTACGAGCAGCTACTAAAATCTTATTGGTCGGAATCATCACTGCATCATTGCATCATCACTGCACGAAGCATTTGTACCAGCAGCCGACAGTCTGTAGGGTTATAGTCAGAATAACAAGTTTCTACCATGTAGGGAAAACCACTAAATAGATCAGATTAATCTACAATAACAGGCTTTAGTGTAATGTTAAAATTTTATTTCAAAACACTGAAAAATACGTGGGCTCTGAGCATCCGGTTGGTGGCAAAGCTGATGGAGGTTGTAGTGAGAGATCATATCTCTGAACACGTCAGAGCAAGTTTTTAACCAGGAGCTAAGTTGATGAATTAACAACATACTTCAAGTAAAAACAACAATTTCTTCAAACTGCTTCTGTGATGCTGCAACAGTAGAAATCTGCAGATTGCTTCATCAACTTCCTCCTCCTTCATCTGACGACCGGCTACACTGAGGAGGGACTGTTTACTGTAATGCAAACGCTGAGTAGATACCATGTAGGCTCGTGGAAAAGCACCATAAGTGCATCAGATTTTAGATTATAGTTACAGACCTGAATTTACCTATTTCATTTTAAATGTTCTTTAAAACAGTTATTCATTAACAGGTTTTCATGTCATTTAAGATTAGAAATTACAGCATATGTTTGTAATTCTGTGTTTCAAAAATACAAGAAAACCAAAAGAATGAGAACAATTTTCTAAAAGTATTAGTTGCAGCAATAAAACTCATTTACATTTATCAATATTTGTCTTGAACTCACTTTCCTTGCACATCCCACACACCCACACTTAGCCATATATATCTCACCCTGGGACAGATGTGTAGTTTCACATACACTAAAAGGACCATTTTACAGGTAATACATTAACACTCCAGCTCCACAGGCTTCACTGACACACATCAAGCGAGGACCAATAAATTACAGCACACTTCTCAATCCTGAAACACGAGACGATTACTATTAGGGGGAGAAAAAACGTCCATTAAAGGTCTTCCAGTAATGTCACCACTGATGGCGGGTCATAAAGGGTCATAAACCTCTGTGTGGCGTCCCAAGTTAAAGACCATCAATAATTTACTTCCATCTTCTCACTTCCTTCTCCCCCTCGCTCTGCACTCATGACTGAAACTGGGATTTTCAGTTAAAGGACAAATACACCGAAAAGTCCTTCCAGAAACCTCTGACAAGTTTCTGGATTATTCACTGTTTTAATTTGACGAGCAACGATAGTCCAATTAAAAGCACCTCTGAATCATGCACCTCTGTCTTATATGCAAAGCACAACCTGGAGTGTTAAGGTCTTATTTGGTATTAAACCATTTGCATGAGCCTTTGACATCCTCACTGACGGGTATTAAACATTCAGCAGGGTATCCCCGTCCACCTGCGACGCCCTGCCCACCGACACAACCGTTTCCCCGTAAAAAATAAGGTATGAAATAGGTTTGGCCTCCAGCTGCCCTCAGAAATACTGGAGTCAGTAATACAGTGGAAAGGCACGATGATCCAAATGCTAAGTGCTGCTCAGTGTTTCGCTGACCACAGTACAGAAACAAGGAAATGAAACAGGAAGAAAAAAAACACTCTCCCACTCAAACTACCACCATGTTTTACTCTGACCTCCTTGCACCACACAAAGTGTTGTTCCCTTTTCTTTTGTGTTATTTCCTACTTATTTTAGCTTTAAGATCTGTTTGTAATTTCCCAGCATGTCTTGTGTAGTGGACCAAGAAAAGTCCACCACAGAGGACACAAGGCAAAGACCTGGGTGTGTATCTGTTCATCTGTTTACACGTCTCTTTTAAGTTCATGCTCATTATACCACACTGGATATTAAAAAACAAATATTAGGTTATTATGCCCATCACTGTCCCGTTTTTTAAATGACTTATTAATTTAGACGAGATAATAATCCCATAAAGAGTAATTAGTAAGAGTTGGGTGGGAGTCATTTCCAAGGACAACACAGTCAAACTAATTAACTGGTGTTTGATCACTATGATGTGGTGCACCATGGCAGAGTTTGATCAAAGGTTAACCATGCGTTAAAGATGGCAGCACACAGCTCCACAGTGTGGTATATGAACTCTGCACAGACTGTAACTAAGAGGTGGATACTGAAGCCAGGAGTTTGAACATCACCGTGTTGATTTTTGGAGCCACAGAAGATATGATGATGAGGAGGAGGCGGGTCTGACCCTTGAACCCAACTCTCATTGGAGACCAGACCTGTCGATCAAACTAACCACACCCCTAAATCTTCTTCTTTTGAAGCCTAATATGTCCTTAATTATAAATGACTTTCAGATGGATCAGATCACTGAGAGGAGTTGATCTTATGTACTGAGATCAGACTGTACTAACTGAGTATTTCAGGACTGAATGGTAAATGGAGTACATTTATATAGTACTTATAGTACTTATTATATATAATCTACGTCCCAAAGCGCTTTACATGGCACCTCATTCACACACCACTGGCTACCAAGCTGCCATGCAAGGCGCTAGCCACCATCGGGAACAACTTAGGGTTCAGCGTCTTGCCCAAGGACACTTCAACTCGTGGACAGAGGAGGAGAAGCTGGGGATCAAACCCACAACCTTCCTAGGCGACCTGCTCTACCACCTGAGCCACAGTCGCCCTATGAACATGACCATTTTTGGATTGAAGTCAATTAGAGCGAGAGTCTTATAAAACCACCATCTAGTGGTCATCTGTGGTACTGCACGTCTTCATTGCTACTAGGGCTGCAACGATTATTCGACATAATCGATTAGGTCGATTATGTCGACCTAATCGATGTGTCGTATTATTGTTTTTGTCATTGGTAAAATCAAATACCAGCTAGGAAAAAGTCATCTGTACTTGTAGTTTCCTCCAGGAACTGCTGGGGGCAGTATTGCTCCCACTATTGACGTTATTCACAGAAACAGACACGAAGAAGAAGAAGTGGAAGCACGACAGAGACAGGCACCAGAACCAACCAATAAAGAGGGAAGATGCAAAACAGCATGGCTTTTGGATTTTTACGTTTTTTTCCAGAAGGCTAAATAGCACGTTGGTCCTCTCCATGGGAAATGCGAGTACACAAAAACCAAGATGGACAGTCGACCCACACAAAGTATTACACACACTCTGCAGGAAGGAGTTTTCACTGAAGCACTTCCTGTTTGAAATACCACATTAACGGGAAGCATACGCTAGTCGGGGATTCTGCTAGCACTTAAGCTAACCCGTCGCCCAGCTTGCAACAAACCACCCTCGTTCAAATTTTTATTGTTTGACAGCGCTATTTATTACTGCACCTTAACAACCATTAGTTATCCAATTATTCTATTAATTGATGGAATAATCAATAGATTATTCGATTACTAAAATACTCGTTAGCGGCAGCTCTACACCATTGGGAACAACTTAGGGTTCAGCGTCTTGCCCAAGGACACTTCAACTCATGGACAGAGGAGGAGAAGCTGGGGATTCATAAGTGACCTGCCCTACCACCTGAGCCAGCATCTAGTGGTCATCTGTGGTACTGCACGTCTTCATTGCCACTCTTCACTTCTGAGACCCAGTGGTTACATGTATCTTTCACATACAGCCTATGACACTCAGAACATCTGCATGCTCTGCTTTAATGATACAGCGTGCACTCCAGCTGGCACGGACTTCACAAGTTTGTGATAATCCACGTTATCCCAACATGACCTGACAACGTTCCTCAGAGCTTCTTGTGCTGTCAGGAATGCTCGGCTCGCTCGCAAATGGCTCAGTGAGGCTGAGTTCAGGAGACTGTGGATGAACGTCCACTACAATCCAGCCCACCCTGGTCCTCCTTCAGCCTGCAAGTACTTTCTTTCCTGCAAAGCTCTGAGGTGTGTTTGGCCTCGTTATCCTGCTGCAGTGTGAATCCGTCTTCCACAGAGATGCAAACCGGAGGGAGGAGCACGTCGCTGAAGAATAAAGTGTTACCTCTTCAGTTGATTTGCTGCAGGTGTCCAGCTCTGGAGTAGACAAAACAGCCCCAGACTTGAATATTCCCAGCACCATGTTTCACTGTGGGGCTGACACGCTGCAGTATCATCCTCTCTCTCTCTGCACTTCTTCTCCTTCTGTTACTGCCACAAATCTCTGACTCTGATTCATCGGTAAATAAGGCTCCTTCCCAGTCAGGCGCTGTGAGATGCCGGTAAGTATTCACCCACCCAAAGGCTTTGCCCTTGTTTCCCCTCCTGAGAAGTAGTTTAGAGATGTTATTTGTCCTCAGTGACCACGGCTGGAACGACCTCTTTCTGATTGGACTCTTTATTTAGCAAATTCTGTACAAGTGAGTTAAAAAATATCTCTGAACAAAACTCGATGGTGTGGTCACATGGTCCTGTTTTGGATATATCTGCTCCAGTTTCTGCACAGTGCCCAGGCGCTGCCCCCTCACAAACCTTCAGTCTAGCCATGATTTAATGCTGAGAAAGCCCCTCTCTGCTTAGAATAATAATTGGGACTTCTTACACTTTCACTTAGCTCTGATGCCATGTTTCCCACTATTACAAAGCGACTTAGTAAGCAATGTTCAGCTGGAAAACTTGAGGCGCAGCCATATTTCTAACAGGCAGCAGGTTGACTGACTGAAACAAGCCTCTGATGAGGAGATCAAAGCCTCCTGAGTGTCATCCCAACATGTGCTTCACACAAGTCTTTTGTACAGAAGTTTCTGTGGTGAATGTCACAAATTTATTTTAATTACACTGGCGACATAAAAACACTCCATAATCTTAAAGATTTATTTTCTTTAGTTAAGATTTTATAACATTTTAAAGCCTCTTAAATGGTGAAACTGGCTTTAATCATCGACTGTATATAAGAGCTGTCACCTTGTTGTTTGTGGACTTTTTTGAGACCACAAGTTTGGCACCATGTTGTTTTTGTGGAGCCAGAAGTGACCATATTTGGATATAAGGAGTGAAGAGGCGGGTCTGAGACTGGAGCTCACCAGTGAATGACCTCCAACCTACCTGCACATCACTGGAGACCAGACCTGTCAATCAAACTCACCACAGTGGACCACTACTGACAGCAGCATGGAGCCAGCATCTAGTGGCCTTCGGTGGTATTGCAATTTTACACTCCTGCATTGGCTTCACTGTCTTTTATATACCGTCTGACTTTGACCACTCTCTATGCATCTACCCCCATCTTCAGTGACTGCCTCACAGTTCAACAGAGAAGTAACAGTGTAAACTACATCACACAACTGTGCTTCTTCCCTTTCTATTCCAAGCCAGCTGGTTTTTGTTTTCTATATTTAGCAGGGTCGATACAATATTTCTAATCTTTCTCCATTTCAGAGAAGAAAATCCCCACAGGGATACAACCGTCCACTTTATTTAGCACAGCGGAATTTTTTAAAGACTAAACTTGGAATTTAAGAGGACGATGACCCACGACACACACAAAATACTTCCTGGATACTCACTGAGACTTTCCAGCAGCTATTAAAGACACAGATATCTGTTTTATCTAAATAAAGTTGGGTTGTTTTAACCCAGAACTGGGTTAATATTGGATTAACTATAGGTTATGCAGTATCTTTTTTATTTTTTAAGGTAGGATCAACAAAATACTGCGTAAACAAAACAAAATACTGGATAAAG
This sequence comes from Pseudochromis fuscus, assembly GCA_900323345.1. NCBI lineage: Eukaryota > Metazoa > Chordata > Actinopteri > Pseudochromidae > Pseudochromis > Pseudochromis fuscus. The sequence continues at coordinate 11,400 of OOFC01018763.1, forward strand.
AAATCTAAATAATGGTGAAAAACAACACAATACTGAGCAAATGAAACAAAATACTGGCTAAAACCAACAAAATACAGGGTAAACAAAACTAATTCCTGGATAAAGAAATCTAAATAATGGTGAAAAACAACAAAATACTCTGTAAATGAAACAATACAGGACCAAAACAACAAAATAAGGGATAGACAAAACTAAATGTTGGATAAAACAGCAGATCTTACTGGGTTACATTATCCCAACATGTACTTAGTCCAATATTGACCCAGTTCTGGGTTAAAACAACTCAACATGTTTTCCTGTGTACATCTAATATCTAAGCCTGTACAGTATCTTTAGTGAATAAACAGAACTTCCAGCTCTCTGACTGAGCACTAATGACATCCATATGTGTGATTGTGGCCTGATGATTGGCTATGAGAGCAGAGGAAACCCATTCATATCACAGAGGCAGCTCTTCACTGTGAGAGACAAGCCTCTGCATGCATGCAGTGTTTCCAGGGAAGCAGACACACATAAAAACATGTCTGGGAATTACAACAATCTGCGAATAATGAATTATGAGTGGGGGTTTTATATAGATTTAATCTTTTCACATGCAGCATAAATGTTTATTCAGCTCCTGGTGGCTGGAGTTCAAGGAGGGACTGAAGGTTTAAGTAATCTGTAATGAATGCATCCTCTAATTGCTGCTGGATTTTTAAGGTTTTATTTCTGGACTGAGTGAAAACTAGGCCGTGTGGAGGGGGTTACTCACTCTTCAGCGCAGTGATCAGCATATTCCCATCCTTGATGAGCTCCTTGATGAATTTATTTGTCCTCTCCAGCTCGATTTCATGGCATTTGAGACGCTCTCTGAAGTCCGGGCTGTCCAGGAAAGAGTCGCTGAACTCCAGAGTGGGGAGACCCATCGTCGCGCGACCACAACGCACCGAGAGCGATCAAAGTTTGGAGCTAAAGTTTTTACTTTTCATCACGCAGCTCAGATCCACCTCCAACTTCTCCAAGTTCCCCAAAAAGTTTCCCTTCTCCTCTTAGTTCCTCACTTCCGCTGGGATTTTTTTTTCCGTCCACCTTAAAAAGTGGTGGGTGTGAGACTCCTGCTGGTTACTGCTGACACAGCTGGAGGAGCCCGCGCGTCATCCAGGCTTCTCCTGAACTGTTCACATTACACACATACATCATCACACCTATCATTAAAACACATAATAATTACATCAAAGCTATGTAAAAATTTAATTTGTACTTAAATACTGACGTTTTTTATGAACTGATACACACTAACTCCAAACATTTTACTGTTTTTACGCACTATTTTTCCTTTTTTTTTTTTTTACCAAATTTTGCTGTTTTTACCCAACATTGTACTGTTTTTATCTACCATTTTGTTGTGTTTACTCACAAATTTACTGTTTTTACCCAGTAGTTTGTTTTTTTTTCAGTTTTGACCCATTATGTTGTTTTTACCCAGTATTGTACTGTTTGTTACCTGACATTTTGTTGTTTTTACCCTCTAATTTGTTGTTTGTACCCAACATTTTATTGTTTTTATGCCCATCTTCCTGGGTTAAATTAACCCAGCAGGCGTGGTTAAATTAACCCAGCAACATAACATGTAGTTAGTCCAGTATTTACCCATTTCTTGGGTAAAACAATTCAACCTTCTTTAGGGTGTGAGCAACATTCACATAAAATAAAATACAAACAGGAAACAAAAAGTGATGCCACAGAAAAACCAGTTTTAGTTCCACAACAAACCTTTTAGCAGGAGGGTCTTTAATGAATTATTTCTGCAAATTATTCTTTAAAGAACCTTTGAACTGGTTCCTCAAAGAATCATCGACTGAATATAAAATATTTAGATCAAGTCTGAGAAATGAAACTAATTGTGAAGTTCAAAAAAAGTGCAGCATCACTGATGGTTGCTGATGCTGCCTCAACAAAAAATACATAAAAATAAAAATCATGAAACAAGTCAATGGGATGTCAGGATCTGAAGACATTTCTTTGTATCAGCATCCATCTGAAAAAGAAAAACATATTGTTTAACACTTATATTTAAGTAGATATCAGACCTTGAAGAGATGGTGTGGAAAATTCTCCACTCATCCACAAAGCTCTCTGAGGGTATTATGTCAAATTATTATGGGCAGGTTTTAAGTATGTAACCTGGAGTTTTAGGCTCTTTATTTATTTTCCCTTTTTATTGTCTTTAATTCATCACTGATTACAGCAGGAAAATAAAGTATTTCTTTTGGAGGAAACTACACTGACTAACTTGAACAAACATTTGAAGAGACAGAATACATATTCTGATGAGAGAACAATGGTGTTGGACCTGAAAGTGTTGAACCAGGAACCTGCTGTTTAAGTATCAGACAATACAAACACCCACCTCCATTTAAAGTGCATTTGATTCCCTCTGCACAGCTCTTAGTGCTCTGGTAGCTGGAGTCCAAAGTTTATGAGCAGAAAACATACAGGGTGCAAATGAACTGAGTTGAGTTTCTGTACAATCACAAAATCAGAACAAAACAATGAGTACAATATATTTATATAAATACACGCTGATTTTATGATTGATTGATGATTTTTTGCATCATTTTGCTAGAGTCCATGTGCACCAGACTGTATATAGAATAGACAAAGCTAATGTGATGTCTCCTGGACTCAGATTTCTAGGTCCGGAGTTTGAACGTCGCCATGTTTTGGAGTCTGACCCTTGAACCTGAGGACACCGTCCAGTTTGTATGAGCTTCCAGTTCAGGTGTGGTGTCGTTGGAGGCCAGATCTATAAATCAAACTAACCACACCCCTTAATCTCCCTCTTTTAGAAGTCTAATATCTACTTTATTTCATTTTTTCAGATGACCACCAGATCACTGATGAGAAGAGTTGACTTCCTCTAAAAACATCCCAGTGAAAAAATGTATCTACTGAGGATTTTTGAATTGAAGCCAATTGGAACTCGAGTTTTTTGGATCCAGCATCTAGTGGCCGTCAGGTGTATTGCAATTTTTTGCACTTGACCTCATTTTTGAGCCTCAGTTGCTTTGTCCTCAGCTGCTGAATTCTAGTTTTTCCATGAACACACAAAATATTATGTCTAATAAATGTAACTGTGTGTTTGCGGTGACTTTTTAATTTGACTGTATTTTATTATGATACATTTTAAGCTTTGACTTACCTTTGTTTGGTGACTCCAGCGGGCCTACTTTCTTAAGTTGCGAACTGTATCCTGTGCAGACATTATGGGTGACAATGCGTCAGAATGGAATTAGTGAGAGCTCGAGGAGAGGGATCTGAATTAATACCTTAGTAAATGGAAGTAATTAAACTCGAGCCTAATTGGAGCCAGGAGTTTGTCACGTTCTCTTCCTGCAACAAGGAAGCACAGTGATAATGAAGTCATACTCCAAATGAGTATTTTGGTAGGCATGAAGCGGGGGCTCTGTCACCAGTGGCACTAAGTCTTTTGGATGACTCTTTCTACTTATACTGCTTTACAGCATCAGGGGGCCGGGAACGAGCTTCATCTTTGTGCAAAGTGTAAAAACAATCTCCATGGAGAGGCGAGCGCTGCAGCTAAGGCTTGAACCAACACACACAAATGGAAATGCATTAATAACTTAATGCTTGACAATCAAGAGCAGACTGGGGAGCTCTGCGAGTACAGAGACAGGCTGTTTTCTGCTCAGTTTCATTTGGATGGCAGCCTCGTGCACTTCTTCCTTGATGACTAACTAGCAACCTTTCCTAACGACGTACCTGCTCTGACTCCAGGTAGCGCTGAGATAAATCATCAGAGACAGATAACCTTCCTGGGCAACATCATGTGGCTGCAGCACAGTTGTTAGTGTGTATTAGCATCATCTTCCAGCAATGGCCCATGGTCAAACAGCATTTTCAAAACAGATTACGAGAAATGATATTTATATATCTATATAAAGTAAAATCATTTAAAGCTCGACATTTTGATGACAAGTCCACTCAGGGTTTTTTTAACTTTCCCTTGATGCATGTATTGCATGTATATTATGATCTATCTATCTATCTATCTATGTATCTATCTATCTATGAAATGCTACATGAGAAAGCGATCAGTGTAGTTTACAGTACTTCAGTTACTAAAATAAGATCTTAGGTTTTCCAGCATCATCCCTCTCATCCATCAGCCCTTGTTGGTTCACCTCTGATTTTGGTTCCCATCCCGTCTCACACAGCGTTATCCCATTACTCATTCTGCAAATGCACACATGCAAATGCCTCAGCTGTGTCAGTGAGTGAGCTACAAGTCAAACAGCTGTAAGGACATGGAACTGGAACAAAGACTGGCCCGTGGCTGCACCTGAGGAATCAGCAGCAGCGGCGGTGGCGGCTGTGTCTTTACACATATGCATTTACACTGATGAAATCTCAAGACTGGTAATGAAACTGAACAAAAAACCCAGAGTGATTCATTCAGCGGGTGTAGCGCTCGTCGCCGTGGCCACCACTA